>MUZC01001713.1:605641-640606 GCA_002072015.1 Radix auricularia | reverse complement strand
GGGGGCGGCAAATTTTGGTTCTGCCCCGGGCGGCACATACCCACGCTACGCCGTTGTATCAAGTCACTGATATTGCCCAAGTTTTTCGATTTCTCCAGACATTAAAAAAAAAAAAATTCACGCCCGAGTTGTGGCACATTGATTTCCTTAATTAATGAAGGGGCGAATTAAGATTGCACGGGGCTACTGGCTAAAATTCCAGCTGGAGGCCGGTCCAGTCACTTTATTATACAATGCAATAAGTTTGGAGGTCCTTAATTTAGCCTTAAATCATTGGGGGCCACTGACTTCACCCAAATCAGCCTCTCCCTAAAAGGGCCGTCCATAAATGACGTCACGCGCTTGGGGAGAAGGGTCAAGCATTTGTGACGATGGGGAGGGGGTCAAAGAAATGTGATGTCACATCAGAAAATCGCGCAACTTTAAATAAAATCTCCTATTAATTAAATCATTGCTTGCAATTTATTTAATGACGTTTTGAATAGCTTCACGCGTCTTACAATGTGTACGGCTTGCGAAAATTTATTTTTAAAAAATTAATGTGAAATACTTTAACATGAAAATGCCTGAGAAGTATTTGAAAAAGGATAATAAAATAAAATTCTGACAAACTACAAGCTATTGTCATAAAAATTTTTCATGAAAACGGCAAAATTTTTTAGTTACCAGTTGAGACAGGCTAGTTAATAATTTAATTCCCCAATCAATTTTACACGATATTGAGAAACAAAGCTTAAGTACAATGGCGATAAATTTTTAAAAAATAAATTATCACTTATTTTAGAGCCCGGTCCCTTAATATCGTTTATTTATTTATTTTTTTTAAAGCTTTTAAATTATTAATCTAGTTATCTATTTGCTAGGAAACTTGGACTTTTTTCTTACGTCCGTGTAGGTTTCGGGCATTTTAAAACATATCACTCATCTTAGTCATTTTTACTGAGATAGTTGCAACGCACGACCGGGTCTGCTAGTATCTATCTATCTATCTATCTATCTATCTATCTATCTATCTATCTATCTATCTATCTATCTATCTATCTATCTATCTATCTATCATCTGTCTATCTATCTGTCTATCTGTCTGTCTGTCTGTCTGTCTGTCTGTCTGTCTCTCTGTCTGTCTGTCTATCTGTCTAGTCTGTATGTCTAGTCTGTCTGTCTATCTGTCTAGTCTGTCTGTCTGTCTGTCAATCTGTCTAGTCTGTCTGTCTGTCTATCTGTCTAGTCTGTCTGTCTATCTGTCTAGTCTGTCTGTCTATCTGTCTAGTCTGTCTGTCTAGTCTGTCTGTCTATCTGTCTATCTGTCTGTCTGTCTGTCTGTCTGTCTGGCTGGCTGGCTGGCTGGTTGGCTGGCTAATCCACCAGACATTAAGGCAAGCACAAGGCGGGAGCAAATAAGCATGACGAATGACCCCCTCGCCAGAGTCGACCAATCACAGTAAGGTTTGCAAGTGAGGGTGGTGCACTCGCAATGTTATCATTTCTTCGTTCTGTTTGTGTCCGATCTGTCCACCCATTCTTTGCACTATCTATGAGGAAGTCTGTGGGTCGTATCTAGTAGACTATAATTTATAATTATCAGTATGTAATCTAGTGTAGGCAAGGCATTTGATAGAATTTGGTTATAATTAAATTTTCACTATGTCACGTACGTCTGCTTCAAGTTTATAATCAATTAAATTAAAAGTTATAAAAAAGGACAGTTTTTCTCCGGGAAAATTATAAAATAATTTAGTTCTTTAGCCAAATTTGAGAATCCCTTGATTCACTACCAGCTCTGAGCTACGTCATAATCAAGGGGACATTATAACAGTGCTGCCAGCGCTAGGTTTTTCAACCTAGATCTAGGTTGTTTTGTTTTTTTTTTACCCCAGCTGGGTTTCTAGGTTTTTTGTTTCAAAAATAGTTATAATCTAGGTTTTTTTAGATTGTTTTTTTTAGTAATATTCCATGTGAAAGAAACAAAATAATTAAATATATGCAATTAACATTCTAAATAATTAGATTTTTCAAAAATAAAAATAAGCAGTATGTAGCAACAGTATTTTTAGCCGCTCTTTGATGTTCCATTATAATATCTATCATAATCTATGGCTCTAATATTATGCTACTAAATTCGAAAGGTGGCGCCATAAGTCTGTACAATTCTGGTACAAGATAAAACAACTTTATTGAACAAAAATATTCAATTTTATTAGACTATTAGAGGCTTTAACATTTTCTTCTGTCGGCGATGAGAGAGTAAACTCTCAAGTATATGCCGTATTGAGTATAAGGTAAAGATAATCTAACAAGACTCAGATAGTCATAGTGAATTATTCCAAGAATGCTGATAATTTAAAGATTGCCAAAGGATTTATAATTTATAAAGATAATGACATAAGTGATAAAAAATTCAAATGTAAGTATATTTTAAAAATAGTTATGTAGAATATATTAATAAATGCCAATGCCTTATCTTATCTATATGTTACAGACGCTCCTTCTGTACAGAAGATTATTGCGTCCTACGTATTTCTATGTTTGGTGTTTAGTCCTGTATTCTTACTATGCCTTAACGATTTTGGGGAAGGATGGAATGTAGTAATACTTTTGTGAGATGTGTGACAATGGGGAGGGAGCTGTTTAAGAACTGTGACGTCACTTCAAATATCGCGCAACTTTAAATGAAATCTGCACTTTAATATTTGATTACTAACTATTTAGTGGCGTTTTAAATGCCCTCACACTCTTTACGCTATTGAATTGCACCCTTACACCTACACTGAATACATACTTGAATAATACTTCACAATAAAAATTATTCTAGAAATGCTCTATTTGAAATAAGGGGGTGGGGTGGGGAGCTTTGTGACGTCACTTTTTGTTTATTTTTAGCATGTCTAGGTTTTTCTCTCTTTTTTTTCATTATGATCTAGGTTTATTTTGACGTGTTGGCTAGGTTTTTCCTAAAATTATCGCTGGCAGCACTGCATTATAACATTATTGACTTCCGAAAAGCAACCTTGCTGATTGCTGTGTAAGTAAGTTTTGTAAGCGTATTGAGAAATTACCGCAAACATTTTAAAAAAGAAAAAAAAAACTAGTGGGACAACTTATTAACAGGTTAGAAATTTTGTTTGATTATTAAAAAGGTACAAATTTTCAGTGTATATTAGAAAACAAATTTCGATATTATGATTATGTTATTTATGTAGGATGTGGCTAGTAGCGTTCATGTCGTAACGCTAGTCAGGAAACTAGTGCTACGACATGTCGTAACAGCAGACGATCCGGTGGGATGTTGCTAGCGTTTCGACAAGATTGTCGTAACAGCAGACGAACCGGTCGGATGTTGCTACGCTAGTCAGGAAACTAGTGCTACGACATACGCAACTTCTGCTACGACTAGTTTTTAGTCACTTCTTTATATTGTATACGCATATATATTATAATACGACATTATTTGTGTGTGCATTAATTCTAAATTCTAAATTTATTTAAATAAATTATTTAAATAGATTTAATTTTAATATAATATTGGTCTATCGATTATAAATATATCAGCTGATTTTGCTATACTATATTATACTTGTGTAAGTGATGCCGATCCATTAAAATTTAGTATACCGTAAAGCCGTAAATGAAAATCCTCAAGTAACGATTTGCGCACAGTCGCAAGAATGTAGGCCTAAAATAATTCGTTGCGTGTGGAATAATAAAATGTGCCGTGTGCAGACTTGTCACAGGAAACCATTCCATTCATCCTTCTACTTCTACCTCATTTTCACTCTATTACTAATACTATTACTATTGAGGAGGGGGCAGGTAATAACAACCGCACAGGACTCCTCGTTTACTCGCCTTTTCCCCCCTATTACTATTAGTACTATTACTTCGTGTTGCTGTTTGTGTCCGTTTTCTCAGCACACCCCCCCCCCCCCCCCGCCTCTCTTTGCACTTTTTATGACGAGCAAGTCTGCGGGGTACGATGCACTATGCCTCCCTCCCCCGCTTGCGTTCAGCACTTTTTCGAGATGCCTTCAATTCAGAGAAAATATCTTGAAATTGAAAACAATTAAGTTTATTAAGTAACAGTGATGGTTTATAGTCAGTTTTTAAACTCACGCCTCACCTTTTTCGTTGATGATGCCGACTGAGCGTCAACTCACGAATCAAAAGAATAAAAAAAAATAAATAGTAGTATTAGCATAATTTAATACAGCTTTAGTCGTAACTGTAAGTAAGCACATATCACATTTTTGCGACTGTCGTAGCAGCAGACGACCCAGTCGGATGTTGCTAGCGTTACGACATGTCTAAAATCTAAATATTTTTATTTTAACAGATTTATTCAACGTATCTGCTTTTCAGAATAATAACAAAAATTATCAGCATACTCATTATGATTTTTAAAAAAAATAAAATAATAATATTAAATGAAATTTTAAAAAAAAACATGACGGCAACGGGATTAGATCCCGCTATCGATAGTATTATATCATTTCCGAAGCAACCATACTATCACTTTGATCTAGCTAAGCTATTGATAAAGTGTAATATTTTAAATTTATAACTGTTTTTTATTTAATGGCTCAATCTAGATTTTTTAAAATCCTTTAAAATTCATTAATAAGCTTATCTAGTGATCATGATATTTCATTATGAGAATTATAGTTTAGTATTTAAGTATTAGTAATAGCATAATTGAAAATACAGAAAATTGTTTACGACATGTCGTAACTTGTCGTAACGGCAGACAACCCGGGCGGATGTTGCTGACGTTACGACATGTCGTAGCACCAGCCACATCCGCGCGGGTTGTCTGCCGTTACTTTTTCATAGCAGTAGACACTCCGATTTATGTACGAGTTACTTAGTTACGACTATTAATAGTATTAATTAGTACTGTGAATCCTATGATAGTCCTATGAATCTATGATTCATTATGATTATGATACTAACTATGTAATATGTAACATGTCTGAATTGTAACATGTACTAAAAAAAATTATAATTAAAATATAAGTATAAGTTTCATTTTAGCCCATCCGCCATCAGGCCCATCTTTTGACACTTTTACTTTTAATTTTAACTTTCTTAACTCTTAAAATAAGGCATAGGCGGCATAATTATTTATAATGGTGCCATAAGGGCTCATAATATAAGGTTCGGAAAACTTCCGCCTCAGTGCCATTCGAATTTCCCGAATTGCGATCAACCTGTTACGAAATTTAAAATATTGCTTTAAAAAACCCATATTATTCATATATTATTGCCATCAGGGGTGCCATCGTTCCGGGTTATCCCGGAGTTCCGGATTCATGAAATTTTTTTATTTTATTATACGGATTCGCGGGTTTTTTATTTTGCTCTTTCCGGATTCGCGAGGTTTTTTTCTCACTCTTCCCGGAATTTCAGGATTTACTAGTTTAGTTTTCAAATTTGGCTTCTGGGTTTTTAAAGAAGGGGGAAAAGTCATAAAGCGCGGAAAGACTTTTCAGTGAGATGCGGACTTGCTATAAATAGAGCAGTCACTGTAACCTCTCCCTTCTTTTTGCTCTCATCTCATTGAAGATCGATCGCGCATTGTTTTGCGCATATCAAAAATATACTGAAAAACTTTTAATAATTGAACGGATCGCTCTCCGTTGGTTGGAATTGGAATTTTGTGCTTGACGTCACATTTTTCAAAAAAATAATTTTATCCTATCACTATTACGTCAGATGTGTGCTTACGGGTGACCGTTTTACGGTTGATAAATACTGACATGACATAAGGAGTTTTTCGTCTTCTTTTCATACTCTTACTACTCTTAGTCTTAGTAAAAATTTGACCGTTGACACCCGTCGAGATCGCTTAGAAACTAACTTAGAAATGTCTCAACTCAACTACTTTCGTTTTAGCATGCATTAATTATCGAAACATGAAGAAAAAATTATTGCGGTTTGCATCTAAATTCAGGAAATTCTAAACTGACTGTTAGAAAAAACAATAAAAATTAATTTTTTCCGTGACGTTTTTATTTTATAATTAAATTAGGGCTAGGCCTATGCCTATACTATGCCTTTACTACGTACAGATACTCTGAGATGTATCATTTTTTTTTTTTTTAAATTACGACTACTACAGTTTATAAATTAAGGACTTTGGTCTTTTGGAAATAATACCTAATAATAATAATTTTCAGGGCTACTTCTCTATTAGTTTAGTAATTTAAATTTAAGTAATTAACCAATAGTTGCAATAGTAGTAGTAATACAGTAATTCTAAACCAAACTTCCAATAATCAATAATAGTTAAATAAACTATAATTTAGGTTGTGTTTAGAATTACTGTATTAATTTAATACTACTAAATTGTGAACCTACTATAATCTATGTAATAAATATATTTAGTTAATTTCAAACCAAGCCCATAAAATAACTTAAAACAAAGAAATAAAATTCAAAATAATAATATTGTTTAATTACCATTTTACACTATAATTTATAAATAATATGAAATATTAGTGTAAGTTATTGAAGTTATTGTAAGGAATTCCATATTATAGAAGGTTGTTAAGACCGCTCGTTTTTGAAGACCGGCTAACCGTTCAAAAAAAGACCGGTTAATCGGTTAACCGCTTGTCCTTATATCCCTTATGTTTTGAGAACTAACAAAACAAGAGAATGTTGTAGCCTGGCGTCGTGTGATGGCATCAAAGCCCGCTTCCCCCGCTTGCGTTCAGCTCTTTCCGCATTGCCCTCAATTCAGCGCATTTAAACAAAAAAAATTCCAAAGAATTTATTTAACAGTGATGGTTTATATCTTTTTTACTTTTTATTTTGAGGACTCGTAGTTCACCGGTCTAAATAAGAGGCCCGGTTCAATCGTTCATTAAAGTTAGTGAGGTATTTTTCATTAGTTTCACAAACCAACGCCTTGCCCCGTCCGTTGTGACGTCATGTTTACCTCTCTTGTATGTGATGCCGGCCAGCTCAGTCAAATCGCGTATTAAAATTAATAATAATAATAAAATTATAAAGCTACGGAGTAAACAATGATGATTAAATGGAATTTATTAAAAAAAAATGTTATTTTTCAATCGTCAACTCGCCAGAATAATTGAATTTTGCGGCGCACATGTTTCCCCTCCCCGTTTTTTCTGTTCAAATAGGGTTTGAGCCACACTCACCGTACTATTAATGTGGTAATCAAATGCCTTTGACTAGCAGGAAAACTGTCATTAAAAGACGGAACTCAAATTTGTGGGCCGATTAATCGCCCGGTATCTTTGCTACGTCTTTCAAATACCTATCGTAATATAAGTACATGTACTTCACTAAGCGGCGTGCGGCGAAACGTTTTTTTAATGCCTGAAACAGACTATAAACTGGTGATCAGAAAATGCTGATAGGTCACGGGGTCATATGCTTTTATAGCTTTCTTTGTCCTTATAAGAAACTATAATTAATATAAATAGAAACAGCCTCGGCCTTGACCTTTGTTGACATCAAACACGCACTGTGTTAGCTCTCGTACAGTTACAGTGCCTCGACAACTAAGCAAATTAAAATTAAAAAAAAAAAATCATTCCTTAGCAGTAGCTAGTAGAATCTACTATTAGTTGTGAACTTCAGTGAAGCAAGGCTATAACGCGTCTTGCACGCACGCTAAAAGCTAGGAGACTGAAGGCTTGAATGCCAACCAGGGATGCCACCCACTGGAAGCTGTGAACCCTGAAATCCCTTTTTTGAAATTTCTTGAACCCCGAAACATTGTTTTTCACGCACTGAAGAGTTTTTATTTTCTGTAATTTCATTTCAAAAGAGAGTTCTATCGAGTCGCGCATTATAGCGCTTTGGTAAAAAAATGTAAATTGCGCATTATCGCGCTTTGACACATTAAGTCATTAAGAGTTAACTTTAGCTTTTTTCTTCTTTTGAATTTTATTCTAATTATTTATCATTTAGTTTGACTTATGTTATATAATTATTAAGTGTAACTTGTGGCATGAGGCATAATTATGTAATAAGTTAATAAGTGATTATTTATTAGGATGTTGCTAGCGTTAGGCTTGGACATGTCGTAGCATTAGCCAGGAAACTGCTGCTACGACTGTCAAGCAGCAGACGATTTGACAGGGTGTTGCTAGCGTTACCAGATGCACAACTTCTGCTACGACTAGTCTTAGTCACTCTTAGCAGTAGACACTTGGAAAGAACTAAGTCACTATAATATCTTAACTTCTTAACAAACTCTTCATTATATTTTATACGGATAGATAATACGACATTAATAGATCTGTGCTTATTTATGTGTGCATTAATTCTAAAATCTAAATTTATTTAAATAAATTATTTAAATAGAGTTAACATTGGTCTACTGATCAGTGGCGTCGCTAGGGGGGTGCGGTGGGGGCGGGCCGCCCCGGGTGACACCATCAGGGGGGTGACACCAGACCGTAAAATTCTATATATTCCCGTTATTTGGCACTGGAAAACTCGGATGAGTTCTTTGGGTTAAATCATGAGAGGGTGACACCATTAGCTACCGCCCCGGGTGACACCATGAGCTACCGCCCCGGGTGACACCAACCTTAGTGACGCCTCTGCTACTGATTATATCGGCCGATTTTGCTATACTTGTTTAAGTGATGCCGATGCCAAATATTAAAATTTAGTATACTGTAAATGAAAATGCTCTAGACTCTGGATAGAAAAGATTCGCGCTCAATGGTAGGAATCTAAAACAATTCGTTTCGTGTGGAATAATAAAATGTACCTTGTGCAGACTTGTCATTGGAAACCATTCCATTCATCCTTCAAAATTTATTTAACTATTGGTTAAAATTAACAATTGTAAGTCAAAGCCGAAGGTTTAAAAGGAGTTACTATTTTTTTTGGTACATTTTTAAAAAGGGCAGTTTGTTTGTTGCAAGTCATATTCATATGTCTTAATGTCTATGTAGGTCATGATCTGGAACTTGTAAACATATCAGTATTATCAATATCAGAAACTTTATTTTGGCAAAAAAATATAGACAAAATGCATATCGGCTACACCCCTAAGATTTAATCAACGTATCTGCTTTTCAGAATAAGCAGAACAAAAATTACAGTCACCAGCGCATTCATTGTGATTGGTTTAACAAACAAACAAACAAAAAAACACAAAAAAAACCATTTTAAAATTGGACGGGAGCGGGATTTGATCCCACTTCCAGGTTTACCCATGCAATTAACACTGTTTCATATTAAAGTATTAGTATTAGCATAATTAAACTTCAGCATATATTTACGATCAGTCGTAACAGCAGACAATTCAAAGGGATGTTGCTAGTGTTATGACATGTCGTATCACTAGCAAAGTCTCGTCGAGTTGTCTGTTGTTACTTTGTCGTAGCAGCAGACACTTTGTATTTATTAATTATATGAGCCTTGGCCATCCTGCAACTTTTAATTCTACTTCTACTACAATTCAATAGACTACTTACAACATTAATTATTATACAATATACAGTATAGATAATACATTTTTTTAATGATTGTAAGTAATTGTATACTTTGACTATAATACATAGACTGTCATAGTGGTTATTATGGAGTTTTACGCCCAGAAGTATCATCATGTATATTTACTATTTAATTATTATTTTTATTCCGTTTAAATTTTTTTTTCTTCCTTTACAAAGTTGACAGCTCTCAATTAATACTCATTTAATTAACTCAATTGCTCAATTTTTTAAATTTAAAACTCTTGACTCTTGTTTTACAGAATAACAAAGTAACTATAATAGTGTAGAATATTGGGTAGTCATTGACTACAGTTACAGCATCCTGAAGTATATTTTTTAATCATTTTTTAGTACTTATATTCTTGTTGAATTTTCTATGTTGCCTAAATTTTAAATTATTTAAGAATTCGTGTAATCCTACAGTTACCGGCAGGATGGCATTATTATAAGGCATATTTCAATTTCTACTACATATTAATTCTTCTTTCCAGGTATACATTGTGGTATAGATGACTGAGTAATATTTGCTAATGCTAAACAGAAATATATCATAATGGATGTCAAACAGATCCTTTATAGTTGGTGTGGCAAAAATAAAGCAGGGACTCCAAACTATGAGTTCTCCGCAGGTGGGCCTAAACATAGGCAACGATTTAAATGTGAGGTAAGTTTTACAGAACTTTGTTGTTTTTTAAAATTTCAATCATCATTTTTATGCTTTCAGTTATAAATCTATATAAAAAAATGTATGAAACAAAAATTGTATGTAATGTGCAACTCAGACGTAGCTGGTCCCAAGCCCGGGTGAGAGGGAAGGAGGGTTGTGTGAAGGGTTTGCATCCTTTCCCCTAAAAAAGCCTTGCTACTAAAACGCAAACAAATATAAAAATAGGAAACGCGGACCTTGGAGATGATGGGTCTCTTAACAGAGAACTAATGAAGCTGGGTGGCCAAATCCAACTGGGATGTCTGGAGAGGCTTTGTTTGTGGCCTATGCCCCAGATGAGATGACAGGTGATGATGATGTAATGTGCAGTAAAGATTGTTGGGTTATTAAAAAGCAATAACTTTTGTTTACTAATACAGTATTTGATATGCTTAATTGATCATTCTTTCACTAACTTTGATACTTTTGAAAATTTCTTGTAAACCATCAAAGTAATGTAGCAAGTTTTAGGAAAAATTGTTAAGAAAGGACGTAATAATCATATTTAATAACAGGTTCATGTGGAGTCACTGGATTATGTTGGTGTGGGAAATTCAACCAATAAAAAGGATGCCCAGTCCAATGCTGCAAGGGATTTTATACAGTACTTAGTTCGAGTAGGTCGCATCAGTGCTGATGAGGTGCCTGCAAATTTGGTGAGTTGATTGAGGAAATTTGAAATTTCATCTTTATTTTTTTTGAATTACCTATGCTAAGCTTATTTTGAAAATTACTAAAATTAAAAAATAGCTTTTAAAAAATTTGCAAATACATCTGAAATTCTTGCCCTGCTTTGCAACTTAAAGGTTAAACTGTTTAAATTTATTCAAATAATTTTCAGTTGTCAGTGAGCATTGTTGAGCAGCAACAAGAAAACCAGTCAGCTGGGGAGAGCAGTGGTGGCCTTAGAGGTGTGCTGCCAGGAGGCAACCTGGCCCCTCATCTGAGACTCGGTGGTAAGCTCATTGTATAAAAGAAGAAAAATAATTTATTATTTGTTTAAAACTGTTCAATCCATCTAATGCTTTATCTCCTATAATACAATTTTGTTGCTGGCTAAATATATTTCTACACTGATAGGATGAGATCTTCACTTAGAACCACCTGCATCCTAAATAATGAATTTTTCTCATCATTATTAAAGCTTTAAGTAAATAGTTTTATCTACACACATTGTTAGTCGGCTTTGTTCTAAAACAGACCCTTAATATTATATATTTAAATATTACATACAGACGAGCACTTTAAAGTTTTTAATCATGTCTAAATAAAGATGTCTACGAACTTCTAATTAAGAACAACTAAAATCAAGTGTAAAAAAAATTCCTTTTGAAATATTACTTCTATGCTAGTGATTATATTTTTATGAAAATTTCTAGCAGTACTATTAGATGTATAATTTATATTTCCATAGCTGAAAAAATTCCTTCAGATGGGCCCCCTCGAGATTTTCCAGCTTATCAGAGAGGGCCACCTCAAGCCTATATGGATAGGATAGCAGAGAAGCGAAAATTGGAAGAGGTATTGGCAGTATAGTAGACAACAGATAATGTCAACATAAAAAAAAAATTGATTACATTCAACATTTTTTTTTAAAAGCAAAGCAAAGACATTCATTGTGTGTGTCAAGCTCATCTCCAAGAAATCAGTACAATTATTTTGAAAAGCATGTTGGTAAAATTTCAAATTCGTTGATGTCGCTCAAAATTATTTCCTTAAATTTTTGTTTTTAATGGTAAGAATATTTTAAAATGGTTCACATATAAACATATTGTAAGCAAATATTGTTAAGATTTCTTGTATTACAATATTATCATTTTATTATTCACTTTAATTAACTTCACAAGTCCCTGCCACTTGAAATTTTTTCAAGTTATGTAACGAGAGCTTGTGCAGAGATACTGATCTCCAATCGAGCGTCTCCCCAGGTGGTATATAGGGGAAAGCCCACCAGACATGGAGGGTACCGGGGAAATAAAATATGATATAGGACATAGAAAGCATTTGGTGCTTACATCAACAAACGTTATGTTATCTACCTCTCTAGTCTGAAGATTGTGACTTCAATGCTGATATCCATGGTAACTGGACGATGGAGAATGCCAAATCACGTCTGCACCAGTTTCTCCAGATGAACAAGATAAAAGCTGACTACAAGTACCATGTCATGGGACCTGACCACAACAGGTTATACTTTGTTTTGTTGAGAGCTTACATATCTTGAACAATATGTTGTTCTGTT
Source organism: Radix auricularia (assembly GCA_002072015.1). Lineage (NCBI taxonomy): Eukaryota > Metazoa > Mollusca > Gastropoda > Lymnaeidae > Radix > Radix auricularia. Next base: position 628,176 of record MUZC01001713.1, on the reverse strand, counting down.
TCATTTCCTTTATCTCAAGGGGTTAGTTAAGACCTGAAAAATTTAGGCTATGTAGCTGAAGGCTCATCTTTTAAGGTCCATTAAGTGTGTTAAATAACCCACAGCATTTACAAAGCTGGAATGTTAAAGTGAATTGTATAACCATACCATCAATAATATGAAATAAGAATTTTTGTTGAAAGAATTTTCAAGGGATAGAAAAATGACATTTGAAAGGAGATAAAGAATACATTTAACATTTTTTTGGTCTAAATATTAATTAACTTACATTTTTTAATTCTTTAAAATCATTAGTTAATAATTACATCTAATGAATTTGATTTATTTTGGAGAATATGTTTCTTTTGTCATTTTAACACATGTATTTGAATGTTTGATTATATTTTTATCAATAGTTTTAATTCATATTCATGTGAAAGCTACTTGCGGTTTTTAATAAAGAATGACATTTGCTAGGAAAGTATGTCAAAATAAACAATAAATGAGAGAAGTTTGGGGGCGGCGGTGGTTGAGTGGCAAGCGCGCTCGACTGGCGTTCCGATGGTCACGAGTTAGATTCCATGGGAAGCCAAGGACTTGTTCCTGGGGCCTAGGGCATCCCCGAGTTCCACCCAGCTCCTAATGGGTAAAAAGTGACGGGGTAATGCGTGGAACCCTTAGCCGGGGCATGTGAATCGCTGCATCACTTGCCAAAAAAACAACTGCTGCCTTGCAGATGGTCTTGGCTGACCAAAGGCTATGGAAGCAAATCCAGAAAATACAGCAGGCTGAAGTCGGGAGACCACGGGCCAATTGGCGCAAAAACGCGAGGCACGCTAAACTCAATATTCAATATTGAGAACGAAGAAGAAGAGAGAAGTTTGAGTTTTCAGCTGCTACCCCCAACAAAAAACAATATAGTTAAGTGTTACTGGACATTAAAAAATTAATAAGGCAATAAATAAGTGAGCTATTAGCCTTACTCTTGTGTTTAAATAATCTGTTTTAAAATTTATATCGCTATGTAGATGACGAATTTATTTGATTCTTATGTCATAGTTGTTATGATTTTTAATTGTCTAGCCCATTGTTCCTAAATGCTGTTTCTAAAAATAATTAATGCTTATAATAACTCTGTACACCCTGAAGGTAAATAAAAACTCATAAGCTATATAACTTATTTAAAATACTAAATAGGAGAGCATTAGTGTGGAGCCAGCCTATTAAAATGGCGAAGCTATTATTGGACAAATATTGCTGGGAAAAATGTTAATTGTTTTTTTCAGTTAAGTTGAGATAAATCATTCTGACTATTTGATACCCTTTGATGATATTGGTTCATTTAAAGTGTTACTTGCAATATTTTCATTAACAAAGAGTAAGATTCTATCCTGGTCGGGAGTGACCAGGTAAACATCTTGGTGTTTGAATAAGATGATATCCTGGTCTGGAGGGACCAGGTAAACATCTTGGTGGTGTTTGAATAAGATGATATCCTGGTCTGGAGTGACCAGGTAAACATCTTGGTGTTTGAATAAGATGATATGGTCTTAAAAGTGACCAGTTTTTAGTAGGTGATCAGCTAAAGTTTCTAATAAAAAGACATGAGCAGAGAGACCATCCCAAGGTACCATTCAGTAGTATGTTAAAGAAATAATCTAATAACGTAAACAATTTAAAGAAGTAATCTTTTGAACTGAAATTGCTCCACATCAAGACTTTGATTTTAAACTGAGGCTTTTATGTGGATCGTTTTATATATTCAAACTTTTAAAAGTGGGGGCAAAATGTTTCCCTTTTTAATAATTAATTATGTTTGTTAAAGTTCTGTTAGAAATTTGAGTACTAAAGCATCTGAAGCAACCAAGAAAACAATTTTTAAAAAACAAACACATGCTTTTGTTTGCTTGAGTCCAAAAATGAAGGAAATAATTTTTTAGACTTAAAATGAAAGCATGGGACCCCCATGATCAATTAAAGTGTTATATTCTGTATCCTTCTATATATACTCTTTATGATATGAGCCCCCCTTTTGGTGTTTGTCCCCATGGCAGAGTCATACATTGTGTTCATTAAACACAGCTACTTGGAGTGTTATGACATTGACTGATAGGGGAAATAGGATAAGCGTATCAATACTGAAAAGACTGTATGGCAAGTGCATGTGTGATGTATCATTCCTGGTTAAATATGCCCATATCTGGACATTTGCAGATGTGTTGTGTATTTAACTATGTTTAGAAAGACTGAGAGTACAATGTATTTGGTCAAGTTGTTTATAAAATGTTTGTAAAGCACGTTGAGTTTGGCCATAGGCTGGGGGCTGTACTATATAAGAGTACTAAATAAATAAATCAAAAAAAATATTGCCGGATGATTCTTGAATATTTATGTCAAGATTTGTACCCCACTTAAAACAACTGCGTCTGCTCACTGAAACCCAGGCAGCTTGAGAGTGGTAAAGCCCAGACCTTCTTGCAGGAAATGAATGACAGCAGGGATCATTAATCTTAAGAGTTGTGTGCCATGTGAAGACTGTACCATTTTTTAATATTTTTTTTTAAAATATAAATTTTAGTTTACAGTGAATCTTCATTTCAAGATAGTTTTAAACAAAAGTTACCACATGGTGCAGTCTTTCCATGGTAAATATTTGTTATTTTCGCCACGCTAGCAGCAGGGTCTGGGCCTTAAGATTCCCCTCTCAAGCACTCGGGTGTATGTCTCAGTGTTGTTGAGCTAAGTGTTGGGCATTGGATGGATGCCTGGGATGGTCTCCCTTCATAATGCAACTGATGGAGAAGACGCAGTGAAGTCTGCTCTTGATGATGTGGTAAGCATACTTGGTAATTTCAGTGCAATAAAAAATAATTGTTTAATCTGTATAAACAAATGTGTGTCAAATTTATGAACTTTTGAAAAGATTGTCTATATTTACTATACTTTGTGTTCAGATTAAATTATCCAAAACATTATTTGAAGTAAGATAATATACTTAAACATATTTGCTGATAAAACCAGAATTAGTCTTGTATATATATTTTTATATTTACGTATATATACTAATGGAAATTAAACTAAAATTCATTATTGGATTTCCCTTTTTCAGGAGCTTTGCAGCTGAAATGTCATTTTATGTCAAGCAAATTGGCCATGGTGAGTAGGACTCAATTAAGCATGGTTTTTAATGTAAAACTTTGAAATGGCTATCTCATTACTTTACTCTTTAAATCTGTCTGCACATTAAATCAGGTTTCTTGTAGTTCATATTTTTAGGCACAAATTTAACCATTCATCCCAAGAGCAGACAGAAGTGGACAAATTGTGTTGTTATCTTGTGAAATGATTATTTTCATTTAGACATTTATACCCTTCCATCAAATTGTTTTTTTTTTTTTTACCTCTTTCCCTGCACAAGTGGGTTTCAGAGGGTTTTACATGTTCGCACCAGACCATTTTTAAAAATTTTATAATGTTTTAAGGGCAATTTTAACTAATGTAAAATTGTTAATAAATGTCTAAAGCTACATTGGTGTATCGTGTATCAAAAGAAAGGAAATTGAATAGACAATACAATTATGTAGAAGCAAATAAAATATCAAACAAAAAATAAGTTTCATGTTAATATTTTGTGATTAATTTTTGTGTGTAAAATTTTCTTTGTTGAAAATCTGAACTTACCAAACTAAAAGAAATTCTGCATAGCTGTAATCCTTTTGTCCTTTATTTATCATAATATAACTTCCATTAATGAAATAAATGCTTTTTAAATTTTGAAAATATTCCATGTAGTTTTAAAGTTATGACAATTTTTATATTGATGATGTCCATGGCAGAAAACTTTTTTCTATTGTTTCATTATATAGAAACCCAACTGTCACCACTGCTCTTTTTCCATATAATGCCATATCATAAGGATGAAAATCTTAAATAAATCCCAAAACTGATGTTTTATTATTGTTTTCCAATGTTTCTGCATCAAAAATTCACATTTAAATTTAATAAGATAGCAATAAATACTATAATAAATCCCTATGTTCGTTGAGTAGGAGTGGCCATATCTTTGTTAACAAAATAAATCGAAACCAGTGGCTAATTTTAAATTTAACGAATGTAAAAACATGCTATTTCTAAACAGAAAGGAAGTAGAAAAGAGTTACGTCTCATTTGTAAACTTAAAAAGTCTAATGGGACACCCTAAGCAACGAAATAAAGTCAAAAACTCAATTTGTCGATATATGGGCGATTGGCACAAACGTGAGCAGGCGAGATTACAGATCTATCGGCGATTGGCACAAACGTGAGCAGGCGAGATTATAGATATATCGGCGATTCGCAGGGAAAGAGTTAATGGAGTTTTCCATTTTTATTATATTAAAGGTCAATAAAAATTATTTTTTTCCACATTTCTTTGTGTTTATCAGTGATACATGCAAGAGAGACGGGCTCCAACAAGCAGGTGGCATCTAAATCCTGTGCTCTGTCGCTGGTCAGACAGTTGTATCATATGAAGGTCATTGAGGCTAACACAGGAGAGAAGAAGAAGAAAGGCACAGAGAAGGTAGATAAGATATCAGAATAGCCCAAGAGAGTTCAGCTGCTTAACATCTGCACCATTGAAACTTTTCTTGTTGTTTATAGCTAGAGTGAAGGGTGGGATTATCACAAACCTTTCCTTTAAGCTGCTCAGATATCTGACCACAGCCACACAGCAGTTTAGAATTACAACTTGGCAAATTTTTTAAAATATTACACAAAAAATGGATGCTCTGAAAATTTGTACACTAGTTTTCTTTCACTTTGCACACAGACCAACGAACCTTAGTAGGAACATTGATTAGCATAATTGTTATTATGTATTATCTCTTGTACACTACACTATAACTCAATGCAGATGGCCTTATGATGCAGCATATTTGCTAATACACAGACTTAAGTGCTAGATGTCTTTTTTAAGTGAGTCTTACTTAACACTTGAACCAAACTTACTAAAATATCAGACTAAAAAAAATACTGCCCATACAATCAAAAGGTTGCGGAGGGTGGTTTAATTCTTCACGCAGTCTGTATGAATATGATGACACTACTCAGTCACTTCATGCTTTTGAATGATTTTATAAAATTATGGTAACAAAGATGTAATTGCATAAGACATTGCTGCACCATTTTCAATTAAACCTATAGCATTAAAATTAGCTTATTCATAACTTAAGTACTATATATAGCACACAACAAAGATAAATAATCATAGCCTAATTAGTCTGTAAAATATTACATTCTATAAAGACTATTTTACTTTTTGTGCGTTTGTGTTTTGAATATTATTTTTTTATCACATTTGAGATTTTATCTTTCCTTTTCCTCCAAGTGAAACCACCTGTTTAGTTATTTTTTGTGTCTAATGTTTTCCTTTTATACAATGTTTTCTTTCAGCTTCCACCATATGAATTATCCATCAGTGAAGAACTAGAACAGAAAATTGACCAGTGCCTCAGGCAATGGGGAGTTGAACCTGTCTCAAACTTTGAAACACTGGTAATATCTGTGTACTGATATATTCCTTTAAACACTTTGATGGTAATATCTGTGTACTGATATATTCCTTTACACAATTTGATGGTAATATCTGTGTACTGATATATTCCTTTAAACACTTTGCTGGTAATATCTGTGTACTGATATATTCCTTTAAACACTTTTATGGTAATATCTGTGTACTGATATATTCCTTTAAACACTTTTATGGAAATATCTGTGTACTGATATATTCCTTTAAATACTTTGGTGGTTATATCTGTGTACTGATATATTCCTTTAAACACTTTGATGGTAATATCTGTGTACTGATATATTGCTTTAAACACTTTGATGGTAATATCTGTGTACTGATATATTCCTTTAAACACTTTTATGGAAATATCTGTGTACTGATATATTCCTTTAAACACTTTGATGGTAATATCTGTGTACTGATATATTGCTTTAAACACTTGGAGGGGTCAGGGAATACATGACGTAACAGAAGACTTTGTTATTAAGCCAATTACTTAAACTTCTTTTTTCTCTCTTTGAATGGATGCTAGTGATAGCATTATCATTTTAATGAAAAGCATTTTTTTTAAAAAAAAGGCACAAAGCAACTGTTTTAATCTGTAGTTAATTGTCTGAAAAAGAGGCACTTGTTCACAATTTTATACTTGGTCTATGATTTTGAAAGTTCTTTTTGAAAAATATTTTTTTTTTTTTTTTGCTTGACAAAACACATCAGTTTCAATTCCATTTGCTGAAGATGTTTTGTGGCTTTACCACTGATGACAGTGTGCCATGGCTGCAGCAACTTGTGAACACCGCCTCACTTGCCCGAAAACCAGTATGAGAAAGGAACGTTTTTAAAATTTTTTTAAAATTTGACTTGACCACTGATGACATCCCAACTGCTCTACAGGAAAATAAGTTTTTTGAAACACTGCCGGAGCCCAAGGAGGAAGGTGAGGGGAGTGGGCCCCCTGCCATCTCACTCATCAACCAGCCATCCCTTGAAGAGTTTGATCCCGCTCCTCCCAAGAAAACCCCAGGAGTTGTGTCATGGTCACCTCCTATACCCAACTGGAATCCCTGGATCAACTGTAACATTGATGAAGGTCCCCTTGCAACAGTTAGTATGAAACCGTGTTTAAAACTCATTGATCTAGCATCAAGCTGTCAGGTTTTGTTGATTGTTTTGTTGATTTTCCAATTTTTGTTTAGCTTCATTGACCTACTCAACTATAAAGATGTGAAAGTAATGTTTTATCACACCACTGCAGATGATTTCTAGACATTAGCCTTAAATAGAAAACATCTTGATCTCTTTTGGTTTTGATTTTAATGTGTGGTGTGAGTTAAACGTGGCTTATATCATCTTGGCGGCACCCATGTTATATAATAATTACAAGACATATGGTTTAATTTATTGATGATAATTTATGTATGAAAAACTGGCTTTAGAATCAGACTATAAACAAAAAAAGCTTGAGGTTTTATTTAATCTTAGTGTTGCTTATAGATTATTTAGAAGAAATAAAAATAATACCTATTTTTTTTCAGTCATCTCTCGGTCAAATCAGTGAAGATTTAAAAATAGATTTGGAGAGGCGATATCAAGAGGATACTAATTTGATGCAGGTGAGATATTAATTCCTAAGTCTGGTGAATTGCTTTTGAAACTTTTCCATTTTTGTGTCCTGAAACTATTGAATTCTCTGCCATACACATATTTGTAAAACTACTACCATTCTGGCCTCAAAACTGCAATTTATACTCTTTTCAAACTATATTTTCTAAACTGACAAACTGTATGTTATCACTTTATGTTTTATCAATTTATGAATGTTATGTACCACAATAAATAAGTTCTCAATTTTTAAATTATTATTATTGAAGTAGTTTAAAAAGGGAATTGTTTATGTGTAGCCAATGATACAGGTAAAGATTTGGAAATGCAGGGAATGATACTAGGAGTTGAAATAAAGAAAATGATGTGAAAAAATAGATACATTTTAAAAAAATGACTTAATCAATTTTGTCTTCAGATGATTGAGCAACGTGCTTCACTCCCAGCGCATGCCTCCTGTGAGTCTATCCTCCACCAGATCAGAAATAATCCTGTCACCTTGATAAGAGGAGAGACAGGTTGTGGTAAAACAACACAGGTTGGAGGCTTGAACAAATAATAACTTTTATCTAGCGGGGATAACTGTTTATATCTGCAGCTGGGTTAAAGGTTTATACTGTGGATGCATCAGTGGTCTGTACCTGGGTCTGGATGAATGGTTTGTGTTTTTGTGGATGTATTAAAAATGATTAAAAAATTTACTTTAAAACATTTTTCTTTCCTCCATAGGTTCCACAGTTTATATTGGACCACATGATCAGTTCAGGGCAGGGAGCTAACTGTGGTATAATCATCACTCAGGTAATGCATGAGTGATACCAAGGGCATTATCACAGTAGTTGGTCATGTGGTGGCATGTTAGAAATTTGTTAAAATCTGACAATTGATAAAACCAGAATTGTCTTGTATGACGATTTAAAGTTGCTTATTTATTATTATTTTTTTTGTTTGTTTAAAAAAATAATTGATCTTTTGTTGTCATATCTTTTTACACACTTTCTGAAAATCAAAGCCTCGTCGAATCAGTGCTGTGTCAATAGCCGAGCGTGTTGCAGCAGAGAGGTCTGAGATGTTGGGAATGTCTGTTGGCTACAGTGTAAGATTTGAGTCTGTCCTGCCACGTCCCTACGGCAGCATCTTATACTGCACCGTGGGTAAGTAGGTCAAGGTTTGTCTTTTAACTCATTTTTTTAGGAAATAGGACAGATCAATTTTTGTATCTTAGAGCTATGCAACATTTCTCTGCTATCACATATCTGAATGTATACAATTTTAAACACAATCTTTAGAATTTCCTCACATTTTGGGGCATTTGTTATACTATGATTTGAGCATTTTAGAATAATCTCTGGTAGAAAGCTTTCTTCTTATTATTATTAAGTCTTGCATAACATCAAGCTTCAATTATTAGTTTTCTGATATAACAATACACTGAAGTAATTGGTGGAGGGATTTAGAAATTTAGGTTCATTTTGATTTAGCTTGGAAGGGTTAAATTTTTAAAAAAAAATCCTTTTAATTCTTTTAAGTTGAGAATATTTATTAAAGATGTCAGTAAAAAGTGATGTGCATCAAAAAAAAAAAAAAAAAAAAAAAAAAGAACACAACTGTAGATATTAGCATTACAAATTTTGTCTGGTTGCCAAAATTGTTTATTTTAAAGAAAATTTTGTTACAATTGGTTTAAATCACAAACTATTTAACACGCAATTTGAGATAAAAAAATTATTTACATCATCCACAGCTATAATTCAATTCTACACAATTTTTAAACCTGTCAACTTAAACAATATCAGATTTTGTTTAAGAGATAGTTTTAAGATGACGCTTTTCATAAACACATTGGCAATCTGAGTCAATCACTTATTTATTTAATATCCCAGGCCATTAACAATAATTTGCACATTTTTTGTTTTCCTAAAATGCTAATATTCTTATTTTTAGGAACTCTACTGAGGCGCTTGGAGGGTGGCTTGCGTGGGATTTCCCATGTTATCGTTGATGAAATCCATGAAAGGGATATAAATGTGAGTTGCTTAGCCTTCTGTGTTCAATAGTTGCTGGCAAACCTTGGAAGAGTGATCATGTCATTTGACTTGAGATTTCAGATTTAAATTTTTTTATTTTAGTATAAGAAATATTAAAAATAATTTAAACAACATTTCAAAAAGCTTTCATAATTTAAATTTGGATCTCGTGATGTATAGTTAAATGTGTTATATTCATTTCAAGTTTTTTTTATGAAGCACGCTTAATAGACTTAAGTGATCAATTACAAGACATCCCCTATTTGCGAGTCTTTGCCAAGAAAATTTTGAACTAATTTGGTACAGCAGTGTACTTTAACAACCCCTGTTCCAAAACACCTAACATTATTTTAACCCTGAATATGCTACTGTCATTCAACTGCTCAACTGCAACATTCTAGTAATTATTGTTCTCAAGCAACCACCTAATTGTTTACCTTGGTTTTGTGTCCACTACAGACTGACTTCTTGTTGGTACTGCTGAGGGACATGGTCCACACGTACAGTGACCTCAGAGTGATCCTCATGTCAGCCACTGTTGATACAACCCTGTTCACCGAGTACTTTGGGGAGGTCTCCATTGTGGAGGTGTATGGCAGGACCTTTCCTGTGCAAGGTATGTGCCACTGACGCTAGTCAAAGTTATTGATGTGTGTCGTAGCTGTGTGTTATGGGTCAAAGCTGCTACAATGTTACCTTACTGAGGATTAATTCCACTGGTGATAAAATCTGAGTGATCACCTTGTTATTTTTCTCTCTTTACTAATTTATAACATGATTCTGTAGCTGTGTGTTATGGGTCAAAGCTGCTACAATGTTACCATACTGAGGATTAATTCCACTGGTGATAAAAATCTGAGTGATCACCTTGTTATTTTTCTCTCTTTACTAATTTATAACATGATTCTAGATAAAAGAGACCACATCACACCAGCAACTGAAAATATCTTCATTGATATTGAATAGGTTCACTGCTAAGAAACCTTGTAAGAATGGAAAACACAGTAAACAGTTATTTTAATGTAAATAACTTAAAGCTTGAGACTTAGTTTTTTACTGCGGCTTGGTTGTTGTTGTTTTTCATGGGTAAAGTACAGAAAATGTTTTTTTGGAGAAAGGATGTGTTACATTCAGAGTTGTTTGAAGTAAATTGTAATCTGATCAATAAATTCCAGAATACTACTTGGAGGACATCATTGAGATGTTGAATTTCATCCCTGCTCCCAGTGATAAACGGAAGAAACATGAAGATGAGGGGGACGATGGAGGGGACGCTGATGATGTTAGTTTTGTTTAAGTTATTTTTAAAATACATTATTTCAGCTATTTCTAAATCTATTATGATAATTTAATTCATCTGTTTTAGTGTCTGGACCAATCTTGACCATACATTTTCTCTATTACAAACCCAATCTAATAAAGAGTTGGTGTGAAGTTTACAACTGACGTTTAGAACAATCATAATTTTTTTCCTGACTGTCAACAGCGATAAAATAAAAATGTTATGAAGGATAAATTACATTTTTATTAGTTCTTAAGTAACCTTCAAGTAGACATTTTTCTTGTTTATTAACCTAACTTATTATTTTTCCCCCTCCTCAGGAAAACTGTAATAAAATCATTGCTCAGGGTTATTCAGAATCAACTAAAATTGCCATGGGTCAGTTGCCTGAGAAAGAAATCCCCTTTGATCTGGTTGAGGTAAAATAGATTACTTCATCAAAATTTGTATTAGTGGGCAAGTTGGAGGAAACGTATTTTATATGACAATATTGTTTTTTCTTTGAAAGCTTAAGTTAAAAGTGTGTGTGCTGTTTTGGTACTCTTAATCCCCATTTTTGAGTTTAATCAGAGTGTTGGCACTTTGCTTTAAATTAGGGCTGCGAAAATTATCGATTAATTTCTCGATTAATCGGTAATTTTCTTTATCGATTAAAATTATTTTAATCGATAACATAGCTAATAAAATTAAAGAAAATGTTTTAAAAACTTTTCTCAATTTAATTTAAAAATAATTAATAATTAATAATAGTTTGTTTTTTTTTACGTATAATTGTCTCCATTTAAAAAGGAGCTTTCGAAAATGTAAGCTTTTAAATAACCTGTTTTTTAAGGACAATGATATAAAAAAAAAACATTGTTTTTAATTAATTAACGATAACAAAATTAAAATTCATTGAAATTATATTGAACAACTTATATTTAAATATATCTCCTAGCAATATTATGTTTTTTAATTTGAATCAAATTAAATACATAAGTTATAGGCAATTTTAAAAAATGCCATAAAATGGCACACAATGTGAAAGAAAACAACAATGAAAAAATTGATCATGAGGTCTTAGAAAAAAATCATAACTTGGGATAAAAATATGATCTTTATGTTTTTGTTAATCATCAAAAGAAATTCTATACAGCTATATTATTTCTATATTTAAAAAATTAATTTGAAATTTTCATCCGAGTGCTTAAGCTTTAATACGTTATTTAACTTTTTTTATTGGTAACTATGTTTTAAAAATAACTCAATAAACAAAAATTAATAAACCTGTTTTTATTACTTCCCTTGAAATTTTCAGTTTAATGGCGTCATAACCTTTATTTTTAGCTTGAACAAAATTATCAATTAATTAATCGGTAATTTTCCAAAAGTTAACGATTAAATTTAATTTAATCGATAACAGCCCTACTTTAAATAATTGGGTTTTGGTGGAATTTCGGACCCGCTGTCTGCACCAAAAACGGTTCACCACCACTGTACTGGCCCATGTAACATTTTGTCTTTCTCAAAACTAGGCATGAGTTATAGCATTAGAGCAATATTTCATAGCAACATCATTCTGAACTAAATGAACTCTTGTTTTTTTTCTATAATTAAAAACAGTATAAAGATTATTTTGTTTATGTTTTATGCAGTAGAGTGGGGCATGGTATTTAAAGCCCTGCAGTAAGAAATGTAACAAAACAGAAAACAATGAAAAAAATAATGACATAAAATTTCTACTTTTCTAAATTATCACATAAACCACAATAATGAGAGTGAAATTATGTTTAACTGTTCCTCTGCAGGCTTTGCTACGTTACATTAAGGATTTAAATGTGCCAGGAGCAGTTTTGTTTTTCCTGCCAGGTTGGAATCTCATTTTTATGCTCCAAAGACATCTTCAACAGAGTCCAGAATTTGGTATGATTATTGGTTTAATTAGAATTATTATAAATTTTTTATGTTGAGGGATGTTTACAATTTAATCAACATTACAGTTGTTTTGTTGTCCTTTTCATTAAAGTTAACTTAAGACCTCTAGTGTGATTTTCAATAGAATTTCTCCCAACATATTGTGTTTATATATCTATGATTAAGAATTTTTTTAAATGGTTAACAAAAATGTTGATTGTAGTTTGAGTTAATAAAATATAATTTTTCTCTTCATATCTTTTCTGAACACAATAAAATTGCACAAACTATTTTAAAAAATCTAAAACAAAAACAAAATTGGACTATGTTCAATTCTTTGTTAATTATTTTAAATGCTCTTAGTCCAATGGCATTTTGTTGCAAACCTTATGTCTTTGAATAGAGCATTATGACAAGGAGGAGTTGAATTAATTTAAATGAAAATTGTTAAATCAATATTAGAAAATTGAACCATTTATTATGTCATGTATTGGATCTGTTTCAATTATTCAGTCTGATTAGATCAAATATTTGAAACTTGTACAGGAAGTTCCAGATATCGGATTCTCCCACTCCATTCATCCATTCCAAGGGAAGATCAAAGAAAAGTATTTGAACCAGTGCCACCAGGTGTCACTAAGGTAGTGTCATGCTTATCAACAGGGGTGTACTGGATTCAAATTCTGCTGGAGCAGGATTTATATAAATGGTGGATTTAGGATTTTCGGGAATAGAAATCCGGTACACCTCTACTTACCAATAGTCTCATCTACCTCCCCACTCTTGAAATTCATGTGAAGAATATTTAATTACCACAAAGACTAAAATAGAAAAGTGAGGAGAGGGGGGTATGTGGTTTCATCAATTGCTAATGAAATTGATGAACTCATTCCCAATGAATTTAGCCCTAAATATATTTTAATCTTTTTAAAGGCAGTCATAAACTTAAACCAGATGAGAATAGTTTTATGTCCTGATTGCTTTAGTTATCTTCAAATATGTGTGTGTTAAAAAGCCTCCCCCCGCCTTACATTTCCTTACTATATAGTATGAATGAGCCGCATGCTAAAAGCTTAGCTTGTAATTAGGGCCTGGGGAATTTCCTTCATTCATGAGCCACATGCTAAAAGCATAGCTTGTAATTAGGGCCTGGGGAATTTCCTTCATTCATGAGCCACATGCTATAGCTTTGCTTGTAATTAGGGCCTGGGGAATTTCCTTCATTCATGAGCCACAAGCTAAAAGCTTTGCTTGTAATTAGGGCCTGGGGATTTTCCTTCATTCATATATTACTTCATGTTGTTCAATCAAGTGTTTTTTTAAAACTGTTTTGGCAGATAATTTTGTCAACAAATATAGCAGAGACCAGTGTCACCATTGATGATGTCGTCTATGTCATAGATTCATGCAAGTAAGAAACTGTTAACATGAAATCAATAAATAATACATTTTAAAAACAATATTAAATAATAATATCATGAAACAAGTATGATTTAAAGACATACTTTTGATCATTTCATGTAAATTTTACAACTCCACCTTTAAAAAAAAAAAACAGGACAGGCACAAAAAATTGTTATCCAAGCCAAACTTTTAAGATAAATAGTTGGGCTAAATGTCCCCATGCTCATAATAAATTAGTTCACCAGGTTGTGGGCAGTTAACTCAAGTCAAACTTTTAATGGCCATCTTTAAATCAAATGTACAGAGCTGACTTGTCCTATGATGATATACATTGCAAACAACATGTTTTTATTTATTTATATTCATCCACCATGGCATGTGTTGTATGAGGCAGAAACTTGAAGAGATTCTTACATTGCAGAGTGTTTCAAAAATATCAAATTTGATTATTATACAAATGTTTTTGTTCAATTCTTGTCCCTGCAGTAATTCCTGATCTTTTTCTTTTTCAAGGGTCAAGATGAAGCTTTTCACATCACACAACAACATGACCAACTACGCCACTGTCTGGGCCAGCAAGACCAACCTGGAGCAGAGGCGGGGGCGGGCCGGTCGGGTCAGGGCGGGCTTTTCTTTCCACCTGTGCAGCAAGGCAAGATTCCAAAGGCAAGTTTTCATTTGGGTTTTAATGTGCTTTAAAGTGATGTTAATGTCAACCAGGTTTGAAAAGAAAAATGCAGGTTGTTTGTAGGAATTCAGATATTACGAGTTTCTATACAGGACATTTGGATGCTAGTTCAGAGGGTGCAAATCACTGGATCTTTGTGTGTGTATATATATTAAATATGATAATGACTCTTCTCAACCTGTTAGTTTAGACTAGAGATTTGTCCTATTTTTTCAACCAAGGCTACACTAGGTGTACGTTAAATATTGTTGTATGTCATAACGTTACAAATGACATCGCAGTCTAGTATGTCTCTGTTTTGTCTTTGCTTAATGTCAAGCTGAAAGTCTCAACATGTCCCTTGTGGAGGTAGGTTTGGATGTTTTTGAGAATGTGTGTATCATAGTCTTTGATAGCTCACTGACATTAAAGACCCTCCAGCTAGTGGAAAGTTACAATATGTTTCATGACATCTTTCCATAGGGTCTCCATTCACAGACCCCCAGATTTTATAAAGACTAGTTCCAAATCATCAATTCTTCTGGGTCTTCTTTTCTCCCCTTCACCCACTTGTGTCATCTGGTGTAGCCAGCAATGTTCTTTCTAAGATCCGTTGGTCTGTGTGCAAAATAAAAAAAAGCATCCATGTTTTTGTGTGTGCACAAAGACGGATATTGTATTATCCTTATCAAAATCTGCTCAGCTTAAAGGGAACATTTGTAGCCAGTCTTTCACAATTTCAGTTGCCTGTTTATGTATTTTTATGTGTGAATATTTTCCTCCCATTATTGACAATTTGTTGCAAAATGATAATGTACTATTTGTATTTGTGACATCTCCAATTATACATGCTTTGCTTTGATGATAAAACTCATTTGAGTATTGAATAAAATGTGTTTATTAATTCAGACTGGAGCAACACTCTACACCAGAAATTTTCCGAACACCATTACATGAGCTGGCGTTGTCCATCAAGCTGCTGAGACTTGGTCCCATTGGCATGTTCCTGGCCAAGGCTGTGGAACCTCCTCCAATAGATGCCATCATAGAGGCTGAAGTCATGCTCAGAGGTTTGTCACTTGATAGTCACATTGTGAGGGGCAGAGGGAGGGATAGCTGGAACAGCAGGGGCAGAGGGAGGGATAGCTGGAACAGCAGGGGCAGAGGGAGGGATAGCTGGAACAGCAGGGGCAAAGTGAGGAATAGCTGGAACAGCAGGGGCAGAGTGAGGAAAGCTAAAACAGCAGGGGCAGAGTAAGGAATAGCTGGAACAGCAGGGGGAGAGTGAGGAATAGCTGAAACAGCAGGGGCAGAGTGAGGAATAGCTTAAACAGCAGGGGGAGAGTGAGGAATAGCTGGAACAGCAGGGGCAGAGTGAGGAATAGCTGAAACAGCAGGGGCAGAGTGAGGAATAGCTGAAACAGCAGGGGCAGAGTGAGGAATAGCTTAAACAGCAGGGTGAGAGTGAGGAATAGCTGGAACAGCAGGGGCAGAGTGAGGAATAGCTGGAATAGCAGGGGGAGGGATAGCTGGAATACCAGGGGAAGTGGGAGTGTTAATGAGATATTTTATTTTCCTCCTCACAGCAATGCGAGCGCTGGATGCTAACGATGAACTGACACCATTGGGTAGACTCCTGGCCAAGATGCCTATTGAACCAAGGCTTGGAAAAATGATCATTTATGGATGCATCTTTTAGTAATGCTTTGTTTTTTCTCTATGTTTTGTTATGAAATTAATTAAATTGATAATGATATTTAGAGAGAAAAAAGCTGAAAATGAAAGTAAATAACTGTTAAATTTCATAACGAAATATCTCAACAATGATAAAGCATGATATTAAATCTATTTTCATCCTATAAAAACAAAAAGTGTTGGTGACGCCATGTGCACCATTGCTGCCAGCACCACTTTCCCTGAGCCCTTCATCGTCCCCACTGACCGCAGGAGGCTTGGCTGGGTCCACAAGAACATGGCTGGCAGCAGGGCCAGTGACCACGTTGCTCTACTCAATGCCTTCCAGATGTGGGAGGATGCCAGGTAGGTGGACAGCTTACAATCATTTGAAGCTTAGCTGAGGTGTAATCCGAAACCAGAGAAGAGCCATCTGTTTTATTTGTCTGAATGTTTGTTGAGGAAGGCTTTTTGCCAAATATTTGCTTGTTCTATGACGTCTTGTCAGGCCTGTGCATACCCTGTTTCAACAACATACATTTATTTATGTAAAAGCCTGTTGTATTCTCACCCATAAATTTTCTATATTAGTAAGAAAAGACACCTTGCCATTCACTGTGAGTGTCCTCTTATTTAAATGTCTTTCTGTTTCTTTTAAATCTCATATAGTGATATAGACATACAGACCTTGGTATTAATTGCATCATAAACTGTAATGACATTGATTCATGCAGTATATTAGTAAAGTTTTAACATTTAAGAAATGTATGTTTTAAAATATGTTGAATTCATTTGTGGTAAATGCTATACTTATTTCAACCATCCATGTTATGTGTCAGGTGTGGAGGGGAAAATGATGAAATAAATTTCTGTGAGAACAAGTCACTCAACATGCAGACTCTGAGGATGACCTGGGAGGCAAAGGTTCGTATCCTCTTAATGACTTCATTTTTCACTCTCTCTTTATGATTCAGACTTTAATTCTAATTTGGCCCGCTTTTAGCTTCTGTTTATTTGCAAGGATAATTGTTGTGTAAGAGCACGTCTTAACCTAACAAAATGATTACATTTACTTAACCATTTACTGGACAGAATTTTTCCCACTTTCATCCTCCAAACGGGCAAGATTTTTTTTCCAAATTTAGATATATTTGGGGGGTACGTCAGTAAAAACTCTGTATCTTAGGTTTAAGTGCAAATATTTAAATAAAATAACATGAAAAATAAACAAAAATGAATTCTCTTTTGATTATTTCGCTTTTTTTACTTGCCACATCTTGTTTTTTATTAATCCATGTCTTCCCCCCAAAAAAGTTCCACTTACGTTTTTAAGAAGTCAAAAAAATTAAAACAATGGAATTGAAGTTCTCAAGTTGTTTGCACTATGATTTGACTTGAATTGAAGATTTTTTATCACTACTTGCTCCACAACTTCAAAAATTGCATCATAGATTTTGCCTGTTAGATATCGCACATCATTTACACTTTCCACACCATTTTCCCATCTTGTTTCACTAAGTTGTTTCACAGAAATATTTTGAACATTCATGGAAAGTACAGCCCATTGTTTTTTTTGGTGCTAATTGATGTACAGTAACATTATAGTTACATGTTAAATAAGAGGTGAAACCTTAAGTTATGTCATAGTATAAAATATACACCTAGCCCCCTATTTGGGACCTAATGAGGACCGGAAGGTGTTCTTCAATCAAATTGTACTTAAATAGGGGGTATACATTTTTTACGTACCATAGCGATTTAAAGCCTAAAATTGGTGTTTTTGTCTTTCAAAAAAATGCTACCTTAAATGCTCTAGGAAAAATTCTTTTTTAATTAGGATTTAGGGTGATTATAATATTTTATTATATTAGTATTCTATTTATCTAATTGTTTTATCCTGAAATTTTTTAAATTAATAACTTTGTTATGAAAAAACAAGTATTACATAATAGTAGTAAAGTTGTTTTTAAAAATTAAATAAGATATGCTTAGTCAAAGCGCGGGGCACTGGAAAGCGCAGGGCGCACGGCATTGCTCTTAGGTCTGCCCTGAATTGAATGCCCTAAGGGGAGACTAGTAAAATATTTTTCTTTTCATTCCAACAGAACCAACTCAGAGACATCCTAATTAATGCAGGTTTCCCTGAGGAAAGCCTGCTGGCTCAGGGCTTCAACTTCACAGGTCCAGACAACAAGCTGGACATTGTAAGTCAGGTTTTGATGGGACGGCTTAGATATGTTTTAACTGTTGATAAGTCATTAAAAGTACTATTTACTGAAGCAGTCAGGTAACAGAATGTGAGGGCTAAGGTAAATTTATTTGTTTGATTACCGATATAATTGAAACGTGTTAATGTAGGGCAGATATGTAATGGCTTATTCAACGGCACAAAAATAAAATAATCAATAGTCCACCACTTTGCAAATAAGTATTTAATAAAGTGCACTTGACTGTGTAATTTTGTATTTCATGATTAACTTGTATTTGTAATGGTCAGATACCCCTGTCTGTCTTCTGTAGGCCATCACCTTACTGTGTATAGGACTGTATCCTAATGTCTGTTACCACAAAGAGAAGCGCAAGGTGTTGACCCAAGAGTTCAAGTCCGCCCTGGTACACAAGTCATCAGTCAACTGCAGTAACTTCGCCATAGAGTTTCCCTCACCATTCTTCATATTTGGTGAAAAGGTCAGATTGTATAATAGCATAAATATTTCAGACAGCTAAAGTAATATAAACTAGATGCCCGTGGCATAGCATATGCCACAGAGTTGCTCATAAATATTGCAAAGAGGGGGGGGGGGGGAACAGACACAAACAACATCACGAAGAAATCAGAACATAGTAAATAAACCTTGGGGGTGGGGATAACTGCCGACGCATTGTTGTTTTGGAAAAATGTGCTCTGCGGTTAGCTACTTGTCACCACCCACCCTAATAGCCGCCCCGCATCGTAGCATACGCAGCTATTGATTTAGTGACGGATGACATTTTATGAAAGTAGTTGTTGAGGAGAGTGTGTGACTACTTTTCTGTCACTGAGCACAACAGAGAGCACGAAGTTACTATGCCAATATCGAGAAACAAAGCTTACAGCCGTGTTGCGAAGAAAGTGGAAAATGAACGGGCACAAACACAAACATTTTTAAAAAATAAAAAAAGTAATGTCTTAGCTGAGGCTAGAACCTACGACCTTCCGCGCGTTAGGCAAATGTAATAACCACTACACTACGAAATACATGCTATTCTGTTGTTCTGAAAGAACTAAGTATTTGACCTCAATAGAACGTATTGTTGGCTTGGTCTGAATGATCCCCCACCCTCTGCAGTAACTTTTCTTGCAAGCTGATTGCTCTGTGGGGCAGGAAGACAGCTCGGTGTCCGGCATGGTTGAACCATGAAGAGAATTATATATATATTTATACATAGATTTTTGTTAGCTCATAATGTCCTGTAAGGTTTTCTGTAAACTTATGCCTATATCCTTTGGATATCCAACTGGTTATGAATTTTAACAAATTTCTGAAAATGTAGTTCTCAAATAGTGGGGCTCCGTAAAGGGGGGGCTCCTTATATCTCAGCAGAGGTATGCTTATAAAAATTTCATAGACAAATGATACTATTTAAAGTCGCGTGGGGGAGTGGGGGGGAAATGTTTTCTGCTTTCTGGGGGGAGGGCATGATAGAAAATAATTGAGAAGCACTGTTTTAGGAAAAGGTTACAGAATAGTTAATTTACGTATCCAAAGGGACATCTTGAGTTTAGTACTATTTTTACCTGTAGTTTAGTACTATTTTAACCTGTAGTTTAGTACTATTTTTACCTGTAGTTTATTACTATTTTTACCTGTAGTTTAGTACTATTTTTTCACAGAAAAATATAGCAAAATACCATCTTAAAAAAAAACAACAAAAAAAAAAACAACAATCACAAAACTTTGTTAAATGAGCGAAAGCACTGGTGAAAGCAAATACAGACATTTCCGTTAGTCGACTAAAGTTTCTCTCACTAAATGAAGAGTTTCTAAGATTTCATTACTATAGAGAGCGCTATTGAGGTGCGCATTACCACATTTTAGGACATTATAAGTTAAAACATGGATTGAAATGACATTTGGCCAATTATTTAGACATAAAACTGACATTTAGCACATGGCTTACATGTCTATCACACTGATGACATTTGACACTGACAATGGCACTACACAAACACACCTCTTATAAACATGACTTACAACATATAACACTGATGACATTTGACACTGACAATGGCACTACACAAACACACCTCTTATAAACATGACTTACAACATAACACTAATGACATTTGACACTGACAATGGCACTACACAAACACACCTCTTATAAACATGACTTACAACATATAACACTGATGACATTTGACACTGACAATGGCACTACACAAACACACCTCTTATAAACATGACTTACAACATATAACACTAATGACATTTGACACTGACAATGGCACTACACAAACACACCTCTTATAAACATGACTTACAACTTATAACACTGACATCATGAAGGTTTTGTATTTTTCAACATTAAACCTCAGCCTGGTCAGGTGTACTTACAATGTTGTTTTAAATCCCCTGCAGATCCGAACCAGGGCTGTGTCCTGTAAACAGATGACCAACGTCTCCCCCATCCAGCTGTTGTTGTTTGGTGCTAGGAGTGTGACCAAGCAAGAGGAAAATATCTTCCTGGATAACTGGTTGGTGCATCACTTTGATCATCTTTGATAGCTTCTGGCCAGAAACTGGACAACTCTATGGGGAATATATGCAAGAAGAATTCTATTTAAAAATAATAAAAACAACACTGATTGAAAAGTTGTGAAAAATTTATTTTCTCAACTCTCTAAACATCCTTCATCTAGGATGCAATAAATGTATGGAAGGAGATCTGTAATAGATAGGATAAGATATCTTACAGTAATTAAGATACTGGAACCTACCTTTATTACTTAACATGGCAGAGTTAATTCCATTTTGTATTGATAGTTAGTGTTGTAAATGTATTAAAGTTTAAAAATATTTCACAACTGAAAGTTTTACATTTGATCTGTAGTAGATAGTTTGCCAGGCATTAAATCTGCTAATACAATGGCTAGGAAGTTTTTGGAAATAACCGTTTTCTTTGAATTACAGGATAAACTTAAAAACCAACCCCTACACTGCAGCCAAGATAGTGGCCCTGAGAGCCCCCCTCGAGGCACTCATAGTCAGAGCCACTAAGGAGCCGGAGCAGGTAGCCACTCCGAAACCACAGGAAGAAAACTTGCTGGCTGTCATCAGGGCATTATCTAGGCCCCAAGCTGGCAAACATGGACTTGGTCAAGAAGGGTAAGATGAAGTTTTAGTGTTGATAAAAATATTTGAGCTACAACTTATTTGAAATACCCAGGAAAAAGTAAAATCCCTTTTGAAAAGAAATGTTTTAAATATCTGTTGACATCAAACTGAAGAAACCCTATCTGCTTTGATCAGAGAGGTTCGAGTAAGGAAAATGATATTCTTTTTTTATACTATTTGTTATTGGCCATTTTGTGTTCCATGTTAGCTTCAAAGCTTGCAATGTCACTTAGACGCATGTCACATTGCTCAATTGAGCTGAAATTTTGCATACAGCTATATCTCCGGTGACATAAAATATTATAAAATGTCATTTGATTTGCACAGTTGGCTGTCAAATTATTAGCGCAAATTTCTTTTACTGTAACGTTTAATGCCCCTGAAGGTTTTTGGTAAACTTCCACCTCAGTCCCGTAAGGATTTCCCGGTTATTGCGATCAACTGGTTATGAAATTTGTAAAATTGCATAATATGTATTTATAATATTATTGTCATACTGACTTCATCTTTTAGGATAAGAATGGTTATTTTACATATCCAAAAGACCGTCTTGAGTTTGATACTATTTTTACCTTTAGTTTAGTACCATTATTTTTACAATAAAGTATAACAAAATAATATCTTGTGAAAGAAAACCCCGTAAAAACTACCAAAATACTTCGCAAATCAAGTGATAACACTAGCGAGGGCAACAGCCGCCACTGCCGGAAGTCAACTAAAGCTTCACTCACTAAATGAAGATTTCCTACTTTCTATGATTTCATTACTAAAGTTATTGCCATTGAGGCGCACATTACCATGCTTTGGGGCATTAAAGGGTAAACTTAACTATTGTCTTTGAGTTAATCAAAGGGAAATAATAAATCCATTTATTAAAAATTATATTTTTCTGTGAAGATTGAGCTCTCGTTTTAAATTGTAATTGTTACAACCTAGCAAAGTCAGTAACATAACAATTACATTTAAAAATTGTAAAAATAAAAAATTGAGTAAATAAAATATGGGGCCGTCCATAAATGACGTCACGCACCTAGGGAGGGGAGGGGGGTCCCACTTTTGTGACGATGCGTGACGTGGG
>MUZC01001713.1:580741-599640 GCA_002072015.1 Radix auricularia | reverse complement strand
CCTTAGTGGCCCATCGTTTATCACCCTTAGTGGCCCATCGTTTATCATCCTTAGTGGCCCATCGTTTTTCACCCTTAGTGGCCCATCGTTTATCATCCTTAGTGGCCCATCGTTTATTACCCTTAGTGGCCCATCGTTTATCTCCAGTGTTCCGCCATTGCCTCGGTCTAAGCTGCAAGTTTGGACTAGTTCTTTTGTTGTTGCTTGTGTTTGTTTAATATTCTCGTCCTTGATGGTCTTTGATTTATGGCGATGCAAGAATTACCATCATATGTTCTGCATGTCTATATTATAGCGTAACTCTTTCTATAATATTAAAACCCAACTGAAGAGGTCACCAATCTAAAAAGAAACAACAACTAAAAGTATAGCTGAGATAAGCAATCAGGTCCAGGTTTGTTAGGTCATCAAGGTCAGCACATTAGAGTTTGTAGAACGAGATTCATAGCTCGTTGTGTCATGCTGTGGAAACTCAGATAGGATAATTCGCCGAATTTTACTCATCTTATTTCAGTCTCATAAACGGTGTAACATTAGTTACGTTTCTATTGTAACACCATAGGCTTACGATTCTTGTACGGGCAAAGCACCAAACTACTTATGTTTGATCGTGAAATGTTAACACATAATTTTTCTGTTGCCGTTCTCAGACAAACAATTTTTAAAAATTATTTATATAAAAATTATAAATAATTCTTACTTTCATTTATATCTGATGTGCTTGCTGGAAATGCGATATTTTATTAGTTATTTTTGTTTAATAACTTTAATACTTTAACACAAGTTTCATGTTTTACAGCGGTAACATCTGACTTCGAATGTGTGAACCTCGCCAGTTTACATTATCCTAGAGACGACAACAGCCTCATACTCTTGACTATGGCGGGCTCAGCATCTCTAGTTTCCACATTTCTTTTCTTACTGTCGCGGTTCGGATTGTCCAAGTGCTGCTTCCCTGCGGTAAGTCAATGCAACATAGAGTGAATAAAATAGTGGTGAGACTTCAATCTGGCCTATAAATCAGTAAATGGAAAACAGGTTAACAGGTTATGAGTAAGCCTGACATGACGTAACAAAACAGTTAATGTTAGACCTGCCACATAGAACAAGGTTCATAGTAAACTCACGGTGCTGTTGGAGATTTTAATGATACAGCTTCAGTGCAGGGGTGCAGGACCGATCCGTCATTCTAAGATTGATTGGAGTCCTAAACTAGAAAATTACCCGCAGGCCCTGAATATTTTTAAGTACAGAAAAACACAGTAAAGAAACATGTGGGGTAAATTATTTTTTTTTCTACTATATCGGGTATTTTGAAACCTGATTGGTTAAAGAAAATTGTAAATAATGTAATTTCTTGTCTAGCGTGTGTGTAGTGTTACAAAACTTATTTACGCCGTTAAAATTCTTACGTTATCAAAAAGAAAAAGAAAAAAAAAGGAAAAGAAGAAAAAAAAAAAAAAAGAAACACTTATTTTGTAGTAACAAGACTTTATCGAATAGCTAGTTACAGTTACATGAACTCGGTACATCTCATCACTGTCCCCAGGCATGTCAGTTTGATCAGAGCGAAAAGACAGATGTCGTTTGTTTCGGACCTAACCTCATCAATTTCCCAAGCTTGTCCGGATGTTCGGTTAATGTGACCGGCCTCTCCATTGTGGTAAGAATAGATATATTCCAAGCACAACAACATGCCTTTGTGCAGAGGCGTCACTAGGGTTGGTGTAACCCGGAGTGGTGACTCATGGTGTCACCCCCTCATTATTTAACTCATAGAACTCCTCCGAGTTTTCCAGTGCCAAATAACGGGAATATATAGAGTTATACAGTCTGGTGTCACCCGGGGCGGCCCGCCCCCACCGCACCCCCCTAGCGACGCCACTGCCTTTGTGTAACCTGTTAACCATTTCAATAAATTTAACTGAAGCGAATGATTGAAGTTTAACAGCATTTTAATACGTGAACTAGAAATTATAAATGTGTAACAATCAGTTCTAAATGTCAACAATCAGTTCTAAATGTCAACAATCAGTTCTAAATGTCAACAATCAGTTCTAAATGTCTGTCAACAATCAGTTCTAAATGTCAACAATCAGTTCTAAATGTCAACAATCAGTTCTAAATGTCAACAATCAGTTCTAAATGTCAACGATCAGTTCTAAATGTCAACGATCAGTTCTAAATGTCAACAATCAGTTCTAAATGTCAACAATCAGTTCTAAATGTCAAAGATCAGTTCTAAATGTCAACGTTGAGTTCTTAATGTCAACAATCAGTTCTAATAAATGTCACCAATCAGTTCTAAATGTCAACAATCAGATCTAAATATCAACAATCAGTTCTAAATTTCAGTAAACACAAGCACAAAATTCAAACTCCTAAACCGTATCTAATAATAATACTACAATACTAGAAAGCCGTTTTAACACTAGCCCTGAACTCATATTTATACAGTTTCATAGAATAACTAGACAATGACCATTCTCCATTTATCGGGAACATTACGTGCGAATCTTGAAGCACACTCAGATATGCCTCTAGAACAGTGGTTCTCAACCTGTGGTCCGCGGAGATGTCTTTGATGGTCCTCGAGCAGAGTATGAAATTTTTAATGTTTAAAATTAAAAACACAAAAATGCTTTTGGTACAAAAAAAATATATTTATTTATTTTTAAAAAAATCGTTCCGTATTGAATTTAGAAGATGATCTTATCTGATACAGACGCTTCTTCTATTCAGAAGATTATTGCGTCCTAAGCTTATCCATGGTTTGTGTCTAGTCCCGCATTCTTATTAGAGTTTTAAATGTTGATACAGTCTTGGGTTTGCTGGTTTCTTCAGGCAACCCATTCCACGGGCGAATACCGGACGGGAAGAACGAAAACGTGTATGTGTTTCTTCTTGCATACGGTATAAGAAATGGGATTTTATCCTTATGTCTATCTGGACGGTTGTATTAAGTTATCTTTGTGTTGTATTTCTAAATTAGAATTAATTGCTCTATGTATAAATTACTCCTTTACTCCTGGTTCTTCTACCCTTTAGTGTTTCAATGTTTAATGATTTAACTAATGGTGTTACTCTTGTCAGTTTTGAAAATTCTCCAGTAATGAATCTTACAGTCTTACTAAATACTAACTACTGTTTAAAATTTTCTACGTTTTTTTTATAGTCAATAAGAACTTAAAAATACAAAAGTATAAGACGAGTAGAAGTGATATTCGTTCGTTACAACAGAAAGCCATTACAGTATTTACGATCTGTTTCCCTTCAATATTGTTTTTGGAGCAAACAACTCGTAGTATTATAGTATAGTTTACTGAATAACATGTTTACTAGTATGGTAATTAGTCATATACAAAATATTCATTGGTGGTCCGCGGTAAGACACATTGTTTCCAGGTGATCCTTGAATCTAAAAAGATTGAGAACCATTGCTACAGAAGGCTTCGCCTTGACCAAGTACACACATAAACTCTCTATACTAAATTTACACAAAAGATAACGCAATTAAAAATAGCTCATTTACTCATTGCAATAAACAAAATAAATAATTTTTAAAAATTATATAACGATATGAATTTCCGAACATAATGAGTTCTGCAATATTTGTTTTAGTTCGTTTTAATATACGTTATTTAACGATTCTTTCCGTTTTACTGAAAAATGTTTTTTTTTAATGTAAAAGAAAGTGTTTTATTCTACTTTCCAGGCCACAAACCTGACCACGCTGCCGGACAACATCGTCCCTCCTGGCCTTAACTCGCTCAAATTTTTAGACAACCGCATCACGTCATTCTCCGACGGCGCCCTGAATCGCGTCCGGTCCTCACTCCGCGTTCTACGCTTCGAATCCTCCCTGCCCAGTGTGATGCCCAGCGCTCTGCAGCACTTGACAGGCCTGGAGGAGTTCGACATCGTGTACGCCGAGATCACGGACTGGAACCTCCCGGCGCTCAGACCAATCGGCGCCACTGTCAAGCGGATGTTTCTGTCTGACGTGAACATCTTCTCGTGGCCGGCATGGATCTCTTATTTCACGGCGCTGGAAAAGTTGGAGATCTTCAACAGCGCCATTGGGTCGCTCCCGGATGACGCCCTGGCGCATGTCAAAAATAAGCTGACTCTGCTGACTCTCTCCGTTGGAAAACTTTCGGACATTCCAAACGCGATTTCTGCCCTGTCCAGTATAACAGATTTAGATCTACAGAATAATCAAATCACCAACCTGAGGAATCTTCCCAGAAGCCCCATTAATCTTGACTTCACGTTCAATCTAATAACCGAGATAACGGATGACACATTCAGGAACATGATCAACTTGAAGTCCGTGTTTCTAGACTCGAACCCACTCCAGACAATATCCAGGCACGCGTTCGACGGCTGTCCGCATCTCCAGAGTTTGTCTCTCGGGCAGACGCGGGTGTCGAGGCTGCCCCTGGGTCTGACGGCCTTGACCTCGCCAAGTTACATACAGTTCGACAAAAACCCTGACCTTGTGTGCACGTGCCAGGAGTCTGGTCTGATGACGTGGTTCTTGTCCCACAAAGAGATGGACTTTAGCGGGAGATGTGACTCGATGATCAGTATTGTTGACTTCTATACAAAGCTGGCCAGGGATTGTCCCCAGGAAAATGCACAAAAGGGAATAATAAAACGATGACATCTTTTTATTTAAATCTTTTTTTAAACATTAAGTTTATTTGTGCGTTTTTGTGTAAAATAAAAACAAGAATAAAAAGTAAACAGAAATAAAATTTGAATCGACGAATATATAATATATGATTCGAAACTAAAGTTGTCCACAGTTCTTTGAAATTTTGCATTGAAATGATAATTTTTAAAATAAAGAAAATTACAGAAATAAGAATAGCTATAAATAATAAAATAAGCACTATTTCTTATTCATGAACGTCGACAAATGTTTGTCAATATGGACAAAATAAACAATGGAATGAAATAACAAACAAGTTATATAATATAAAGAAAATAAATAGCCTACATATAAGCAAGTGGAAATAACCCTTAGTAACTATTGAAGAGAGTTTCCAGAGAAGGACTCGATCCTGCCATAGATCTGTAACAGCACCCTGGATCCCTCTGATAGACAACTAAATTTGTTCTAATTATACAATTCACGTTTTCTGAACACATTACACAGTTATTATTAGCATGGAAAGGAGCATCTTGGTCTACTTACGAAGAGCTCTAATGGCATCGTTAATTATTTTCAAGATTACTCTTATAGGATTGTATTAGCGCTAAAATAATTACATAGATAAATTAATTACATTTGGGAAAAGGGCTCTCAATTTCTAAAAATGTGTATCGGAAAACTAGATTCCAATTTTGCCCTCTTTTTCTAAACTCTGTTTCTGTACAGGAGTTTCCAGTGGACGTTTAAATGGGAACTGATGTTGTTGGTCTCATTCAGGAGTTGATGTTGTTGGTCTCATACAGGAGCTGATGTTGTTGGTCTCATACAGGAGCTGATGTTGTTGGTCTCATACAGGAGCTGATGTTGCTGGTCTCATACAGGAACTGATGTTGCTGGTCTCATACAGGAGGTGATGTTGCTGGTCTCATACAAGACCTGATGTTGTTGGTCTCATACAGGAGCTGATGTTGTTGGTCTCATACACGAGGTGATGTTGTTGGTCTCATACAGGAGCTGATGTTGTTGGTCTCATACAGGAGCTGATGTTGTTGGTCTCATACACGAGGTGATGTTGTTGGTCTCATACACGAGGTGATGTTGTTGGTCTCATACAGGAGCTGATGTAGTTGGTGCTTGTCTAAAAGCCTTGAACCCGTCAATGAATGTGTTTCCAACTATCTGACTTTAAGACCAGGTCCTCTTAAAATGGAACATACTCACTACACCCACCGCCTTAAAACAACCACATCTCTAATTTTCATGCACCAGGTCGTGGCAGCCACAACCCGTTTCAGATTAGCCAATACTTTTAACCGATCATTTTTGAGTCATCCGGATGATTAAAAAAAACCCTCTGTTTAGCCAAACTTTAACATCGTCGAGTTTATCAAGTTGATATCCGCCCCCCCCCCCGTCCCAGCCACTCACTGCAAACAAAGTCCGCACTACTCCATGGAACCCACACCGACTCTATCAACTTGCTTGTCCCCCTTTGTCCCGGCAGTTTTCCCAATGGTTTCCCATTTGAAAAGCTCGCACTGGTCGACTCCTCAGCCCCTGATACAAGCTGCGCAACAAATCTCGCTCCACGCGCGGCGACGTATCAATGCTGAGATCCCTCCGCTCAAGTGCAAGTGTGAAATAAATAATACGTTATTACTATTCATTTAAATTTAAAAAGAAAGAAAGAAGTGCCGTTGAATACATTATCGCTGGCGAGTCAGTCCGAGTCAAGGTTCACAAGTGAAGCAAGATTATAATTGACTGTAAGCCTTCGACTGGGCTCCCCCCCCTCCGTTTCCCCGGCCCATTGAACCCCGGCCCGCGGGCTGCACAAAATGGAGAAAGTGATTTGGGGAGGGATTAACCAAACTCGAGGGCGTCATTCAATCAGTCCCCGCCGCCGAAGACCCGGGGCCAAAGAGAAAGAGCGCGGCGATGCCCAAAAGTTGATTTTCTGCTCTGGACCTGAATCGAGGTTTTGTTGTCACACGGCAGTAAATGTTAACGTATTTTAGCTGCTTCCTAGAACTAATTGAACGGCCCACGTAGCGGAGGCTCTGGTTCAAATCATAATAATTGTGTGTGTGCGTCTTCATTTACTTCTATGCGGTGGGTGGGGTGGGGGTTGAGTGTTGGGTGGGACCTTCCCACCCCCACCCCTTTACCTGGACATCGCAGAGATGGGATAACGTGATGTTGTTAACACGTGTCCAGTGAATAAAGAAAAAAAATAGATCCGATGTGGGCCTTTATTTCTATAATTGAACTTTATTAGCAAATCTGGGGGTGGTCGGGGATGAATGGGAAGGGGTGGTCATTGGGGGAGAGAAGCAAGCGTGAAACTAACTTCTAGAGTTAATGTCCTTGATGATGTCATCAGGTTTTACAGATGACTTGTTGCTTCAGCAAATGACTTTTTGTGTAATCTGAAATATCCAATTTCTGAACACGTGATGATCACGTGACGGGTGTGGGCGGCCTAGCAGTCGTTGTGCAGAAATGGAAAACAAAAAGCTCTCGTGAAACAAAGAAACAGTGGACCAATGGGACGGAAAGGATGGACAATGGACTTCGGTTGGGTAAGATTAAGTTAGTTACATCATAACTACTTTATTCGAGTGGAAACAAAATGTAAACATTTAAAAAAAAAGAAAACATAAACTCTAAACAACTACAACAAAGAACAATTCTAACACTTCATATAATATAATACAATAATAACAACGTTAAAACAACGAACGAAATGCAAAGACACTCAAATTCTTTCGTCTTATATTTCAAATATCACCATCATCATCATCTATAGCCTACGGCGCTACAGCCCATGTAGGGCTCTGGCCTGCTCTACCACATACTAAATGGAAAAGACGTAAACAAGGTAAGGGTTAGTCTGATAGGACGTAACAAAACAGCGAACGTTTCGGCAAAGAGTCTTTTTCAACGGACACACAATACACAAATAAAAAGAATACAAAAAAATAAAAATTAGAAACTTAACTGCGGTGAAATCCAAAGAATCAAAGAAAGTAAAGCAGAGAGATGGCAGAGCGAGACTATATAGGAAAGGAGAGAGTGGGTGGGGCAAAACGCCTAGGTGGTCAAAGCGAACACCACATTCATCCCATGTGGGGCGAGTGTCCCATGATTTTCTATTAATCTATTTTCAAGACTGATCCGCACCTCTTGTCTACCACATACTTCTATTCAGAAAGATCCATGGCCTTCCGCCTCAGCACGAGAACCCCCAGCTCGTGTAAATTCTGATCTTCATCGTCGATCCCTCTTAGTCTTGGGGGACGATGAGTTGTCTGCCGCTGGGTTCTGTCTGTACATCACTTTTACAGCCCTATACTCCGGCATCCTTTCAACATGTTCTGCTTAATATCGTTAGCATGACATTAACAATCTTCACTATGAACTATGTAGAAAAAAAATATCTTAGCTGAGGCGTGATGCCATGTCAGTATGTCTTTTATGACGATGATGATTAGGAAGGCTTTCTTCTATAGCGCTAAGATTATAGCCACTAGACTAGCGGGCTTAATATGTCACCGCTACTTTTGTTCAGGTAGCTTATGTCTAGCCGCCATAAAAAAACAAATGATACTATTAAGATAGAAATATGTCAATGTCCCAGAGTGATGAGAGGAAATACCAACGGAATAATAATGAATGTATTTAGGACTTCCAAACTTGCCAGAGTCAACGACCAAAGAAGCTATCTCCGAGTTGAGTCCAACCTACGAACACAGCGAGACAGCCAAGCGGCGGGAAACATGCGCAGAACAATCTCACGGAAACGAGAGTTGAATCGGTAGTAAATAAAAATATTTACTGCAGCGTTGATGTGTATAATCAGGTACCCGATGTTCGAGGTCAGCGTGTACATTCGTGAGAACCGCCGCAACGACATCAGATCCGGCACGACGGCCTGGGATACGGCGTTGATTGACACAACCAGGAGCGTCGCCGCAAGACAGGTGGTTACTATGGTTACGGCCTTGATGATTTGGAGCTCTTTGCGACTAATAACGTGGGGGTTCATCTTTGGCAAACTTTGTACAACTTTCTCGGAAATGGGTTTCACTCCTGAAGGGTCAGTAATTTGCGTGTCCACGATAGGTGTTGCTGGGTCATCGCTTCGCCACGGAACAGCAACAGGGCTATTTTCAAAGGCCGTTGAGATCTGATCTTGTAGATTCAGAGGCGTGGATTCGACTGCTGCCACCTCACGACATCTGGTTACGCTAGTAACAGACTGTGACCCGATCGCTGAATCTTTCTTCTCCGACAACCAACGCCTCTTACGATCATTGGCTGATCGCTGGAGAGTGTAAGGGACAGAACTACGAGTCATTTCGCCTCTGCGCTTCGAGGCGCGAATTAACTCCCTTGCTAATATGGCGGCGCAGACGATTGAGATGAGCAGAGCAGCTATGGGGAAGACGGTCCTGTTGGCGATATCGTTGATACTTCGATAAAAATTCCAGTCGTCGTTGAACCACGTGCTCAACTGGGTGATGTTCAACTTTGGGTTGAACGCCCAGGTTAAACCGTGCGACGATAGCAGCGGCATGTGGGAGGCGATGTTGACGCACAGAAAGATGAGGAATATCACCAGAGCTCTTCTCACTGTGAAGACGTTTTTGAACTTGAGCGGCATCGATACACAGCAGCATCGAGCCACCGCGATGTACGTGTGGATGCAGGTGGAGGTATCGAAGAGGATGTGTCGATACCAGGTGAGATAGCCACTCACGGCATGCATGTTAACCCACACCATCGCCTGGGGGCTGTACGTCCCCATGGCTATAAATACATTTATCGCACCGGAACAGAGCAAAAACAGAAGATCGATTACTGATAGTGCACAAAACGAGACGTTAATGCTCTCGGCGAATCCGATTTTGGTGAAGATGACGATGTTCGCGACGTTGACAACGATACCGAATATCCCGAAAGCCGGTTCTAGAACTTTAAAGTAAACGAATATAACGACGAGCACCTGCTCCACAGAAAGCAAGTCACCGGAAGTGGCGGCGCGTGGAACCTGGGTGAGGATGTCTGTAGAGTTTGCCATTTTTATTTTTGAGTATCCCAGGTTTATTGAGTAGATTTGATGATGAGTTGAGAACCCCTGCGAGTCGTCAGTGATGTTGACGAAGGTTCCCGATGATCTTTATTTATAAAGACGACTTTTAGAATTCATGGGGTTATGAATGTTATTTTTTTAAATGCAAAATTTATGATTTTTCTAATGGTACGCAATTTCGACAATTATTATGATAGAAACAAAAAAAAAATCATTATAAAAATAGATAAATAAAAGATCTTATCTCATTTTAAAATATAAATGAATAGAAATCTATATGTTGATAAAAACGAAGAAATTAATCTCAACCAGCATGTTGTCTATGATAACTTAGTTATCAACATTCTATCCGTCTAGTTTTATAAGAGCATACAAGTTGACTTGTTAAATTCAAAAGTATTCAAATTTAGCTAAGTCTAAGTCACTATTGGTCTTTCAGCTTTTGGTAACGTGGCTCGACAATCACAGAGCGTGACTAGTTCTATATCTCGGTGGATGTAATATCTGGCGGCTATTACACAGTAAAGATGGGTTGCCGTGTTGGAGAGGTCATGCACGCTCCACTGACCCAACTCAGTTTTATAAACATAAATGTTGATGTGATGGATCCTCACTGCAGGTAAATGAGCCAGGTGACAGACGGTGGTATAAGCGAAATAATTAAAACGCATTGTCACCAAACCGTATTTCGTATAACACAGTTGTGTCTTATTTATTACTACTGCGGCGCGTCCACCATCATCATTGCCTGCCTAGCAACATTGATTCCTGCGTTTAAGAAAAAATTAGTTTGCTATAAGACGAAGATGACTTGCTCTGAGAGCAATAATATATCAATGTTCTTAATGACACCTACAAGTTTTATAAAAATCTGGAGTCCTAAGTATTCGTGTAACACTTTTAAAAAATTTTTAAAAAATCGTCCAACATGTTGGCGTTAATTACGTTAACTTTATTGAATTGATTCATGCAAGGCGTAGTTTAAAGGTTACTTGATTTATATGAGATCGATACATGATCCATAAATGACTAATTCTTCTGTCTTCCCAAACACGGCAGAAAATTATTAATTTATTCCACTTTAAGGCCGAAAACGGTACCGTTTAAAATCACGTGACGTGGCCTCACGCAAAAGAACCCTGCGCCGCACCGATGGCTTTACGTGTGATTGAGTAAATGATTGTATGAAAATTGAGCTGAGATTCTTGAAAATGAGACAATTATCAGGAGGATAATTATAACGCGTCTGTTAATTTCACTATTACAACCATCGTGGAGGCTATAGTTAATGTAGCGTTTATGTTTGATGGGGGGAAATTTAACAATTTTCTTTAACATTAAAAAAAATAAATTGTTTCATTAATAGTCTACATGATTATCTCACGTAGAAAAGTTCCATTTAGAGACCAATAGGCCTATGTGGCAAGCGACGCAGCGTTCACAAGTTCATGTACATATTAGTAGCCTACGTGAACATATCACATAAGATATGGTAATGATACTAGGTTTGTAAGCTGTTGCTGGTTTAAGTTACTTTGTTCCTATAATTTAAAGTGTACACACAATTAGTTTAAAACGTGGGGCTTCTCCCCCCCCCCACTCCCCGCCATTTAAAATTTCTATTTCCGTACCAATGAAATAGGTTATATGTTACCATATGTCATATGTTATGTAGAAAATATGATAGGAAAGCCGCTTACAAGCAAGCATTCTGGTCTGTTAAGTTCACAACTTTCACGGTGAAAAGGTAGTCAGCACAATTATTGCTTTCTGAAAATACCTAAAGTGTGTCTAGATTTTTAAAAAGTAAATTTGCCCTCATATTCGACTGTGTAAGTTTAAATTTCAGAGCTTTCTTTGTTATGCGGTATACTGTAATATCAATTTTTAAAATGTCCGATATCTTCTAATGCCTTTAAAGTTTGTGTCTTCATGTTAAATATTACCGAATTACAAGTGCCTCGAAGGATACCCTTGCATTTAGTCATGCGCTACTATCTTTGTTTACATTGTAACTAGGAATAGATTTATAATGATCTTCGTTTAACTTGACTCCTAAGCTCATAATAATGGCCATCAGGTTTACTATAAAAAAACAACAACCTTATTCAACTGTAACTCTCGGATTATTAAACTATGTCTGTCATAATTTTAACTGTGTCTGTCATAATTTTAACTGTGTCTGTCAAAAATTTCAACTGTGTCTGTCATAATTTTAACTGTGTCTGTCATAATTTTAACTGTGTCTGTCATAATTTTAACTGTGTCTGTCATAATTTCAAATGTGTCTGTCATAATTTCAACTGTGTCTGTCATAATTTCAACTGTGTCTGTCAAAATTTCAACTGTTTCTGTCATAATTTCAACTATGTCTGTCAAAATTTCAACTGTTTCTGTCAAAATTTTAACTGTGTCTGTCAAAATTTTAACTGTGTCTGTCAAAATTTCAACTGTGTCTGTCATAATTTCAACTATGTCTGTCATAATTTCAACTGTGTCTGTCAAAATTTCAACTATGTCTGTCAAAATTTCAACTGTGTCTGTCATAATTTTAACTGTGTCTGTTATAATTTCAACTGTGTCTGTCAAAATTTTAACTGTGTCTGTCATAACTTTAACTGTGTCTGTCATAATTTCAACTGTGTCTGTCAAAATTTCAATTGTGTCTGTCAAAATTTCACTGTGTCTGTCATAATTTTAACTGTGTCTGTCAAAATTTTAACTATGTCTGTCATAACTTTAACTGTGTCTGTCATAATTTCAACTGTGTCTGTCAAAATTTCAATTGTGTCTGTCATAATTTTAACTGTGTCTGTCAAAATTTTAACTGTGTCTGTCATAATTTTAGCTGTGTCTGTCATAATTTTAACTGTGTCTGTCATAATTTTAACTGTGTCTGTCAAAATTTTAACTGTGTCTGTCATAATTTTAACTGTGTCTGTCAAAATTTTAACTGTGTCTGTCATAATTTTAACTGTGTCTGTCATAATTTCAACGGTGTCTCTCGTATTTTCAACTGTATGTGTTATTATTTCAACTGTATTTGTTATAATTTCAACTGTATCTGTTATAATTTTAACTGCATCTGTCATATTTTCAACTGTCTGTGTCATAATTTTAACTGTGTCTGTCATAATTTCAACTGTATCTGTCATAATTTTAACTGCATCTGTCATATTTTCAACTGTCTGTGTCATAATTTTAACTGTGTCTGTCATAATTTCAACTGTGTCTGTCATACTTTCAACTGTGTCTGTCATAATTTCAACTGTGTCTGTCATAATTTCAACTGTGTCTGTCATAATTTCAACTGTGTCTGTCAAAATTCCAACTGTGTCTGTCATAATTTCAACTGTGTCTGTCAAAATTTCAACTGTGTCTGTCAACATTTTAACTGTGTCTGTCATAATTTTAACTGTGTCTGTCAAAATTTCAACTGTGTCTGTCATAATTTTAACTGTGTCTGTCATAATTTCAACGGTGTATCTCGTATTTTCAACTGTATGTGTTATTATTTCAACTGTATTTGTTATAATTTCAACTGTATCTGTTATAATTTTAACTGCATCTGTCATAATTTCAACTGTGTCTGTCATAATTTTAACTGTGTCTGTCATAATTTCAACTGTGTCTGTCATAATTTTAACTGCATCTGTCATATTTTCAACTGTCTGTGTCATAATTCCAATTGTATCTGTCATAATTCATATGTGTATGTCTCTCGTTTGGTAAGAGACCAAAACGTTTTTGACTTATGATCGATCAGGAAGTAGTAATGAAGGAAAGTCATTTATTTCCCTGGAAAATTAACTACCCAGGTATACATTTTCATTATGCTAAACACTATGTTATTCCAGTTATATAAAGTGGACGGAGGACGGTTCTAATAGAAGAAACTCTCTTATTTACAAGAGTCGTATCAAAAATGAAAAGTAAATTTTTATAATCTATAAGTCTGAAGCAAGTCAAACGATTATCTATTAGATGTTAGACTATAGTTATAACATGAACTGAAAACAAAACAAGCAACAAATACCTCTCTAAAGCTGAAACCTTTGAAAAAAATTTGGGGAATTTTTATAATTATTATATGATCTTTTTGTATGTGTGTGTGTGTGCATCCACGAGTATGAAAACATTCAAGGGGCGTGATGCATTCTAAAATATATTGAATGTTAAAATTCTAACTTATCTCCCTTGCAATAATAAAAGCTTATCTTTCATTTTTAAATTCCAGTCTTATCTTTGCCTTTTGTATGACAGTAACATTGAAAAGTGTTGTCGAAAGGATATTGTACATGCCTTTTTGGCATATCAATCATGTACTTATAACTCATAGATTCAATTTAATTCTATAGTTGAAATGAACTCTCATTCATGTACGGCACTTGGTTTAAGAATGCGTTGAAATGTTGATTCCTTTGTCTACTTCATCACCCGATTAACACCTTATAGTCCAGGTATCGGGAAATCATGGCTCGCGAGCCAGATGTGGTTCTATTGATAGCTCAATCTGGCTCTCAGGAAAATGTTCGATTATTTTTTAAAAAAACCAACAAAACACACGTATATTCAGACTCCTTTGATCTACAGAGTGATTGCATATTGAAAAAAAAAAAGCATAGCTATGTTATTAACAAGAATTTAAACATAATTGATATACTTTTAGTGTTGAAATTATACAAAATGCTAACATTTACTTGAAATTTTATTTTTAAAAATAATGTATGGCTCTAACAGAATTAGTTTTCAAAATATGTAAGTTTTATGGCTCTCTCAGACAAAATATGTGATGTTTATGGCTCTCTCAGACAAAATATGTGGTGTTTATGGCTCTCTCAGACAAAATATGTGGTGTTTATTGCTCTCTCAGACAAAAAGTTTCCCGACCCCTGCCTTATACAAACAAAATTAGACGTGTTGATGGGAAATTAATGAGCGTGACTAATTAATTAATTTCCTTTTTTAACGAAATAGAGAGAGAGAGAGAGAGAGAGAGAGAGAGAGAGAGAGAGAGAGAGAGAGAGAGAGAGAGAAAGAGAAATAGATAGAGAAAAAAGAGAGAAATAGAGAGAAGGAGAGAGAGAGAAAGAGAGGGAGAGAAATCGTTGTTGGGGGAGGGGTGGTAAGTAGATAGTTAAAGTTTGAGCTGGTGGCTATTTCATAGAATGGGCATGTGTCAAATAGTTCTAGTACGCCATTTTGAGATATTATATATGGGCCCTAATTTAATTTCCATCATTTTCTTTGTGGATGCGCTGGAAAAAACGAATAATCCACACGTTTGGCCCATGACGACTGAACATCGCGTAGATTTATGTCACACGAACAGTTTATGGAGTTTTTGGGACAAAGAATAATTATATTTAGAACTTATGACTCCAAAATCACCAGGTTTGTTTTGATGAAAGTTGTGACGTAATAAAGCATTATCCGGAAGAAAAATTGTCTTCGCAAATACCGCAATAAATAATTCAGTTTAATTACAATAGCACAATGACTGAAAATTGTTGGCAAAATTTCTAAGAATGTATGGACCCGGAGCAACAAAATAAGTCATCAATAAAACTAAAAGAAAAAGTTTAAAAAGTGGGTGTCTGTATTTAAATTACAAATAAAAAGACTGTATGTCTAGGAAGAATATTAAATAAATAGACGTATGTCTAGGAAGAAAGTTAAATAAATAGACTGTGTGTCTAGGAAGAAAAATAAATAAATAGACTGTGTGTCTAGGAAGAAAGTTGAATAAATAGACTGTGTGTCTAGAAAGAAAGTTAAATAAATAGACTGTGTGTCTAGGAAGAAATTTAAATAAATAGACTGTGTGTCTAGGAAGAAAGTTGAATAAATTCCACACGACAAGCCTAACAACATTCTCAGCCTCTCCCGTGGCATGGACGGGTTCGAGCTTCTGAGGTACCCACCAAGGTGGATCTTCTATGATCCTTCGCCATCTTCATACAGTTTTAGTCTTGCTTGGCGGACATTGTGTCAGTAGTAATTCCCACGTCTATTGGTCCCAAAGGTTTTTTCTATTGTGAGCTCTAGCATGGAAGACGGCTTGGCGGTGGTCTGAAGAAACGTTTTATAGACTGGCCGAAAGGTGTCAGTGGACGCCTCTATATTAATATAGAGGGGTGTATCCTTACCCGATCTTACACGAAAAGAGACGATAGAGAACAAAAGACATGCTCACAACAGACGCACAAACAATATTAATCCTGTAGTTAGAGATGTCCAGTTAGACCAGCCCTTGTAGTTGGAGATGTCCAGTTAAACCAGCCCTTGTAGTTGGAGATGTCCAGTTAGACCAGCCCTTGTAGTTAGAGATGTCCAGTTAGACCAGCCCCTGTAGTTGGAGATGTTCAATTAAACCAGCTCTTGTAGTTGGAGATGTCCAGTTAGACCAGCCCCTGTAGTTGGAGATGTCCAGTTAAACCAGCCCTTGTAGATGGAGATGTCCAGTTAAATCAGCTCCTGTAGTTGGAGATGTCCAGTTAAACCAGCCCTTGTAGTTGGAGATGTCCAGTTAAACCAGCCCTTGTAGTTGGAGATGTCCAGTTAGACCAGCTCTTGTAGTTGGAGATGTCCAGTTAGACCAGTCCCTGTAGTTTAAATTAGAGATGTCCAGTTAAACCAACCCCTGTAGTTGGAGATGTCCAGTTAGACCAGCCCCTGTAGTTGGAGATGTCCAGTTAGACCAGCCCCTATAGTTGTAGATGTCCAGTTATACCAGCCCCTGTAGTTGGAGATGCCCAGTTAGACCAGCCCTTGTAGTTGTAGATGTCCAGTTAGACCAGACCCTGTAGTTAGAGATGTCCAGTTAGACCAGCCCCTGTAGTTTGGGATGTCCAATACTGAATAAATGAGTTTATTCCTAACTTTGTCAATGTGCTAATTCCATAGAATCCTGTTATGATATTAATTTCACTTAAAATTTTTTCTTTTCTATTTTTTTCAAACTCACTAAAAAGATTCATCTGATTTCTGTACACCGATAGGAATTTTTCTGATGTTTTTCGTCATTACTATGTAATATTTAAAAAGATCGCAGATATGGCACGTCTGAAAGGTCCAAGAGTTATACATGATTTGAACTCATCGTGAAGATGGTTTAAACATTGAAGTTGGATTTTATTATTATTATTATTTTTTTAAAAAGTGTGCCAGGTCCCATTCATATTTCACATTTGCTGCTCATGGCACAAAGGCAGACATTGCTGAATTTTGGACATATAAGATAATATGAAAATGATAAAATTATGTAAATTTTAGCTAACGGAGTTGATGTAAAACAAAACCGAAATTTTTAAAGAAAAAATTATTAAGAAAAATGATAGTTATCAATTCTATTTATTGTTTCACGCAGGTTCCATTATTGTTTTTAATTTTTTAAACGGGACTAAGAAGAATATTTGTTTCATTTAGATATTGATTTCAGAAACACTAGACTACAAGAACTCTCTTTCGACTAAGTTAAAAAATCATCCAGGAAGTGATGAAGAATGACCGACAGGTAATCATACAATATTTAATGATTTCAATTTTGTAACGAATAACATAAAGCAAAGAAGAAAACACACAATAAGTGGGATAATGTAAGGAATGCCGTTTAAACGTTACTGTTAAATTCTGATAATGGGTGCTGAACTATTCTACCTGCGATAGTTAAGGAAGTTTGAAAATAATCAGTTAGAAAACCTGGAATCGATGTTTGCAAAATATTTTGAAGGTTATATCGTTGGTAATATTGAAATTTAAAGAAAATAAACTTTTTAACAAACTGACTTTCACCTTCAAATTTTAGACGAAATAGCATCGTTATTGGCTCTATAAATGAAATAAATAAATTAACAGTGCTTGAAGAAAAATGTGCACAAAACTAAACGCTCTGAAGTCTTTTGTACAACAATAGAACTGAAAAAAAGTTGAACTCACTTCCCATCATTCGTAGCGAAGGGCACATAATACTGAAATTGCGTGCGAATACTTTCAAGGAAATCGAAAAATTGGGCCAAAGGTAACCATAAAAAGTGTTATTATCTCCATGTAAAGCGCTGTGAGCCCGGCTCCGTGCTATCACAAACAACATCGGAGACTGGTGAAACTATCACAAACACCATCAGAGACTGGTGAGACTATCACAACACCATCAGAGACTGGTGAGCCTATCACAAACACCATCAGAGACTGGTGAGCTTATCACAAACACCATCAGAGACTGGTGAGACTATAACAAACACAATCAGAGACTGGTGAGACTAAACCAAACACCACGAGAGACTGGTGAGACTAAACCAAACATCACCAGAGACCGGTGAGACTAAATCAAACACCACCAGAGACTGGTGAGACTAAACCAAACACCACCAGAGACTGGTGAGACTAAACCAAACACCACCAGAGACTGGTGAAACTAAACCAAACACCACGAGAGACTGGTGAGACAAAACGAAACACCACCAGAGACTGGTGAGCCTATCACAAACACCATCAGAGACTGGTGAGCTTATCACAAACACCATCAGAGACTGGTGAGACTAACACAAACACAATCAGAGACTTGTGAGACTAAACCAAACACTACCAGACACTGCTGGACTAAACCAAACACCACCAGAGACTGGTGAGACTAAACCAAACACCACCAGAGACTTGTGAGACTAAACCAAACACCACCAGACACAGCTGAGACTAAACCAAACACCACGAGAGACTGGTGAGACTAAACCAAACACCACGAGAGACTGGTGAGACTAAACCAAACACCACCAGAGACTGGTGAGACTAAACCAAAGACCACCAGAGACTGGTGAGACTAAACCAATCACCACCAGAGACTGGTGAGACTAAACCAAACACCACCAGAGACTGTTGTGACTAAACCAATCACCACCACTGACTGGTGAGACTAAACCAATCACCACCAGAGACTGGTGAGACTAAACCAATCATCACCAGAGACTGGTGAGACTAAACCAAACACCAACAGAGACTGGTGAGACTAAACCAAACACCACCAGAGACTGGTGAGACTAAACGAATCACCACCAGAGACTGGTGAGACTAAACCAAACACCACCAGAGACTGGTGAGACTAAACCACTTGATGTGAGAGTTGTTGGTCTTGATGTGAGAGTTGTG
>MUZC01001713.1:566107-580689 GCA_002072015.1 Radix auricularia | reverse complement strand
ACTCCACCAGAGACTGGTGAGACTAAACCAAAGACCACCAGAGACTGGTGAGACTAAACCAATCACCACAAGAGACTGGTGATACTAATCCAATCACCACCAGAGACTGGTGAGACTAAACCAAACACCACCAGAGACTGGTGAGACTAAACCAAACACCACCAGAGACTGTTTAGACTAAACCAATCACCACCAGACACTGCTGAGACTAAACCAAACACCAAGAGAGACTGGTGAGACTAAACCAAACACCACCAGAGACTGGTGAGACTAAACCAAACACCACCAGAGACTTGTGAAACTAAACCAAACACCACCAGACACTGCTGAGACTAAACCAAACACCACCAGATACTGGTGAGACTAAACCAAACACCACCAGAGACTGGTGAGACTAAACGAAACACCATCAGAGACTGGTGAGACTAAACCAAACACCACCAGAGACTGGTGAGACTAAACCAATCACCACCAGAGACTGGTGAGACTAAACCAAAGACCACCAGAGACTGGTGAGACTAAACCAAAGACCACCAGAGACTGGTGAGACTAAACCAAACACCACCAGCGACTGGTGAGACTAAACCAATCACCACCACTGACTGGTGAGACTAAACCAATCACCACCAGAGACTGGTGAGACTAAACCAATCACCACCAAAGACTGGTGAGACTAAACCAATCACCACCAGAGACTGGTGAGACTAAACCAAACACCACCAGAGACTGGAAGGACTAAACCAAACACCACCAGAGACTGGTGAAACTAAACCAATCACCACCAGAGACTGGTGAGACTAAACCAAACACCACGAGAGACTTCTGAGACTAAACCAAACACCACTAGACACTGCTGAGACTAAACCAATCACCACCAGAGACTGGTGAGACTAAACCAAACACCACCAGAGACTGGTGAGACTAAACCAATCACCACCAGACACTGCTGAGACTAAACCAAACACCACCAGAGACTGGTGAGACTAAACCAAACACCACCAGAGACTGGTGAGACTAAACCAATCACCACCACAGACTGGTG
Organism: Radix auricularia; assembly: GCA_002072015.1. Classification (NCBI taxonomy): domain Eukaryota; kingdom Metazoa; phylum Mollusca; class Gastropoda; family Lymnaeidae; genus Radix; species Radix auricularia. Next base: position 579,647 of record MUZC01001713.1, on the reverse strand, counting down.
AGACTAAACCAATCACCACCAGAGACTGGTGAGACTAAACCAAATACCACCAGAGACTGGTGAGACTAAACCAATCACCACCAGAGACTGGTGAGACTAAACCAGAGACTGGTGAGACTAAACCAAACAGCACCAGACACTGCTGAGACTAAACCAAACACCACCAGAGACTGGTGAGACTAAACCAAACACCACCAGAGACTGGTGAGACTAAACCAAGCACCACCAGACACTGCTGAGACTAAACCAAACACCACCAGAGACTGGTGAGACTAAACCAATCACCACCAGAGACTGGTGAGACTAAACCGAACACCACTAGAGTCTGGTGAGACTAAACCAAACACCACCAGAGACTGGTGAGACTAAACCAAACACCACCAGACACTGCTGAGACTAAACCAAACACCACCAGAGACTGGTGAGACTAAAGCAATCACCACGAGAGACTGGTGAGACTAAACCAAAGACCACCAGAGACTTGTGAGACTAAACCAAACACCACCAAAGACTTGTGAGACTAAACCAAACACCACCAGACACTGCTGAGACTAAACCAATCACCACCAGAGACTGGTGAGACTAAACCAAACACCACAGAGACTGGTGAGACTAAACCAATCACCACCACTGACTGGTGAGACTAAACCAATCACCACCAGAGACTGGTGAGACTAAACCAATCACCACCAGAGACTGGTGAGACTAAACCAAACACCACCAGAGACTGTTGAGACTAAACCAAACACCATCAGAGACTGGTGAGACTAAACCAAACACCACGAGAGACTATAATACTAACACGAAAACAAGAGTCAGTGACAATAAAATAATTAATTTTAAAAAATGGCATTTAATTTTATAAAAGTTTTTTTTCATTATCATTACACTACACACCACGTACAGTTACGGTGAGCTATTAATAAGATCTATCCTAATCTTTGAGACAGGATTATAAATAACAATTAAAATGACAGGAACATATCCTCTCAAGAAAGCCCCGCCGTTAATATAGCGTCTCCTGATTAACCGAGGACCTAATAAACTGACCAACGTGACTGCATTAATTGAGTTGTTTAGCTTGTCGACGAGTGTGTAAGACCGCCACCCAAGCGTCCCAACTTATGACTCAGATATCAAAAGATGTGATACCCACACCACATGGAGACCTGGTTAAGTACTGCAGCCTTCAATGGCGTGCGGTTTACAGGATGAATCGTAGGAACACCGAGAACCGAGTGGTTCAAAGTCGGTGGCTGAAATATTGGTTGAATAATTCAGTGACCTTGACTTCCGCTAACAATCATCAACTTCTTCACGCTTGGAAGCGGTTCCCAGTTTAGCGGATGAGGTCATTGTGTGTTCTTATCCTTCCGTATGTCTCAGCAGAACAGACTTTTTGCGTTCTTTTCATTCTTTCGACACTTTTCTTGAAAATATTTATCACACCGGTATTATATTTAAAAAATGCTATTAGAATAAGGGAGCTGGTTGTCATTTTTTAAAACTAATATTTTACAGCACAACTAGCTTGGGGTGGGGGGTGGGGGTGGTAGGCAGTGAATGCGGGTAATAATAGGAAATGTATTTCTTAAAAGAACAAAAAATTTGAGTTTACAAATTCTTTAGTTCGTTTTCATTTTTATATCGTGGTCAACACGAATAGGTTAAATAAACATAGACAAAGATATTTGCAAATAACGGAACCATTGCCTTTTGGGTTGACGCCCCCCCCCTTTTCAGACACATATTTAGAAATTATCTTTTGGTTGACGCCCCCCCCCCACACACACATACATTCACCACCAAAATTATTTACCTGGCAGCAAATAATTTTTTAATATTATGTATAAATTATATAAACATGAGGTGTTGGATATTTTTAAGAGTTCACTAGCAACTCTATAATGTGTCAGAGGTTGAAGTAATTTCACCCAACTCACTAATGTCCTAACAGTTGAAGTAATTTCACCCAACTCACTAATGTCCTAACAGTTGAAGTAATTTCACCCAACTCACTAATGCCCTAACAGTTGAAGTAATTTCACCCAACTCACTAATGTCCTAACAGTTGAAGTAATTTCACCCAACTCACTAATGTCCTAACAGTTGAAGTAATTTCACCCAACTCACTAATATCCTAACAGTTGAATTGATTTCACCCAACTCACTAATGTCCTAACAGTTGAATTGATTCAATACAACTCAATACTGATGATAATATCATTATAAACAAACACAAATTTGAGAGAGTTAATAACTTCAAATATCTAGGGGCAACTATAAACGAACACAATGAGATAATTTCGGAGGTGAAAGAAAGGTGAACAGCAGGCAACCGCTCCTACTTCAGCTTTAAAAACTTCTAAGAAGCAAAAACCTCATAAAGGGAACAAAGAAAATAATATACACCACTATTACAAGGCCGGTAGCAACGTACGCTAGTGAGACTTGGACCCTGACCAAAAAGGCAGAGAACCTGCTCAACACTTGGGAGAGGAAAATACTCCGGAAGATATATGACCCTGTGATAAAAAAAATGATATCTGGAGAATTCGCACAAATCAAGAACTATACCATATGTACAAAGACCCACATGTATCAAAAAAGGCAGGGCATGTTGAAAGTATGCCAGAATATAGAGCAGCAAAAATTATTTACAGGCAGAAACCAGGAGGCAGACGACTCACTGGTCGCCCAAGACTGAGGTAGATCAATGATGTGGAAATGGACCTACACCAGCTGGGGGTTCGAGCATGGAGAAAGAAAGCCATCAATCGATCTGAATGGAAGGATGTGGTGGAGCACGCCAGGGCCCTACATGGGCTGTAGCGCCACAGACGATGATTTGTCTCATGACATCTACAACCCCATTTACAACCCTATTTACAAACTATTTAGTCACAGATGATGATTATTATTATTTTGGAGGTACACCGAATAGTTATCATCTATACTAATAAAAGCGAAAGCCCTGACTGACTGACTGACTCATCACTAATTCTCCAACTACCGTGTATGTGGAAGCATGAAACTTTGGAAATTTTTTAAGTACATGCTCCCGACGCTAATTGGAAAAAAAGAAGTTAAATTTCCCACTCATGGGGGCCGGGGCCTAAAAAAAACAACGGTTTTTTCATGATATGAATTATATAAATTTAAAATCACCAATTCTCCTCCTTCCCGTGTAGGTAGAAGCATGAAACTTTGGAATTTTTTGAGTACACGCTTCCGACAAAAATTGGCACAAAAAAAAAAAAAAAAAAAAAAAAAAAAAAAAAAAAAAGTTAAAATTCCCTCTCATGGGGGACCGCGGATCCAAAAATAGTTTTTCTTATATAAAAAAAACCGACTCATCACTAATTCTCCAATTTTCCGTGTAGGTAGGAGCATGAAACTTTGTGAAATCGTTAATTACCCTCTCACGATGAAGTCGGCGTAAAAGAATTTTGAAATAGGCTACACACTCATGGGGACCGGGGCCCCAAAAACGATTTTTTCCTTATATGAGATTTATAAAAATTGAAAATCTATAATTCTCTAATTTCCCGTGTAGGTAGACAAGGAAAAATAATTATATAAATTTTAAAAATTTCCACTCATGGGTGGCCGGGGGCCAAAAACTTCTTTTTCACCTACAATCGGCTATATAAAACTGAATCAACACTAATTCTCCGAATTTCGGTGTAGGTAGAAGCTTGAAACTTTGGGAAGTTGTTGAGTACTCCCTCCCCCAGCGATGGTAAGAGGCAAAAAATATTAAATCACCCCTCACTAGGGGGACGATTACCGAAATATAGTTTTTTTTCCCCCAAATGAGTTATATAAAAAAGACGCATCTTTAAATCTACAAGTTCTTGTGTACGCAGGAGTCTTGACGGTTGAAGTTAAAATATTTAGTATATCCATCTTGATTCAGATTGGAATCAATAGCTGTTTTGAATTGGTGTTACGCGGTTTCTCAACGCTAACTGAAATCCTAATTTCTGCAGAAAAGCGCGGGTAAATTGCTAGTCTACAATAAAAGCCTAAGTAAAGAAATCACACAGTTGACAGCACAGCTATCATTAGGTGACAGTAATCGTGTCTCACCTTTGTTACCACAGGAACGCGTTATTTCTATAAAACACCGTCCCCCTTGTCAGTAATGTCAGTCTCAACTTTAGATCTCATACCCCAATGTGCACGCATTGAGGACAACGGGTAATGCACACCTGATGCACAGTGTATATCTAATACACAGTGTTTATCTAATGTAAAGATTCAGCATCTAATGCACAGTTATTATAAATTCAGTGCACAGAAAATACACGCATAACACACAATACATATTTATCATATAGAATAGGACAGCGATAAAGCTTTTAAATAAAAAAAATACACAAACAAATTCTTAAAGAAAACAATAAATTTGAGCTCTATTATTAAATTAAAATGGCAGTAAACGTTTCGGCGAATCCCTGCATCAGTACAATAAACATAAAATACGTACTTACATAAGTAATAAAATTATATTTAAATTCCTAAAACATACAATATCATAAAATTTAAGGAAAGACAACAATTTCACGGGTTCGAATCCATGCAGAGGCAAGACTTTGTTCCCGGGGCTTAGGGCGTCCCTGAGTCACCCAGCTCCAAATGGGTACCTAACACTAGTTAGGCGACTGGGTAATGCGTGGAACCTTCATAGCCGTGGCCTGTGAACGTTGCATCACTTGCCAACAGATCATCTGTCATGGTCTGTGGACGCAATTATCTTCTGCATAGAAGGAGGGTCTGTATAGATATTTAGTATCGTGTTAGTTTAATAATAAAGCTCAAATTTATTGTTTTCTTACACAATTTGTTTGCGCATTTTGTATTTTAATACAAATCTAATACACATTAAATACAAAGTTCACATACAATTTATTATACCGAATAATATACTGTTATTCAACCTAATACACATTAAATACACATCTAGCACATGCTATCTTCTTTTAATACACATTTTATTCCCGTTTTGTAAAAACGCCAAAAGTATCAATTTCTTTGCGCTAATTTAACATTTTTATTTTTCAAAGCATTTTTAGAATTTTAAATCATTTTGATCATTCCATAACAATATCGTGCCTCATTAGCTAAACTCTAAAATTGCAAATCACAAAAAGTTAACCTCTCCCCCCCCCACCCATCCCCAATCATCTCGTCTCCACCACTACCGACTCGAGGCCTTGCGTGATACGAGATCCGAAAATGGTTTCAGCCCTCGGTTTTACCCCGGGTTTTACTCCTTATATTACGAGTTGTAAAGGCGTCGTTAAAAGGGGGCGGGGCTGGGATGGAGCTGCTGGAGTTCTTGAACCATTTGCCATTTGGGGCCATTTCCGTCGTCACCGGAAGACGCTTCACGGCTTTTTGCGCACAAAATTTCCAAGCGGTTTGGAAGATGTAGGGCCCAATATCCTCTAGCTAATCATTTCTTTTCACACACGGACTGGAACCAACTGCCATCGTGGGGCAGGGGTGTGATCTGAAATCCCCTTGGGCTGATTAACATCAACCACGAATTACTAAGACACGTTAAAGTATCCAATCCTAGATTTTTGTTTAGAGAAAGAGCTTTTGAAAAGTGCCTGGTCTGTTTTCATCATTTGTTTCGTTGTTAAGTGGCCGTAATGAAAATAACCATCTGAAAGTTAATATTGTTGTTGATCAAATCAAAGATCGATAACTTCATTTTGTCGATGCCAGCATACTGCTTTGGTTAGTTGGAGTGCGCGCTATCTTCTTTGCTGCTCGTTCTGTTATACTCGGTGTTACTGATCCTCCATTAAGAACACAGTGCGACGGTCTCACATGAAAACAATACGCTGAGACTGAGCCTTGGTTCAGCATGTTTTTTGAAAACACCATTCAAAATAAATGTTAACAATAGTAAAAAAAATTAAATTAATAGTTACATTTCATAGTTCAGAATAGAAATAAGCGAAACACGTTTTTGTTTGATATGGTCTGTGTTAACTATTTGTCTATACTAAAACCAGCGTGTAATAATAGTAATAATAATAACTGCTTTTCGGACCATTACGGCCTATGGGGGGCAGAGAAGTAGCGTTCACAAGTTTCATTAGCCACCACTAACAAGCAAGTGATTGTGTGGTTAGCACAACGCTCCCGGGGGTTCGTCCACATCGAGGTTCGAACCCGTGACTCCCTTTCACCTCTGTTCGACTGTCCAGCGCGCTTCCGCTAGCCGTGTGTGTGCCCTAAAAATCTGCTTATTTTTTAAAACTTTTGTGGGTGATAAATGATATGTTGGTGTGATAGGTTTTAAAAGGTTACAATGTATGCAGTTTTAGTTTTATACGCATTGTGTATGTTAATTCTTTTGTAGACCCAAATTTGTATGTCAAAAATATGTTGGATGAGCAAAGCTTTGTTATTGTAAAAACTTGATTGTTCATTAAACTTGATGTGCATGTCAAAATGTATGCGCATTAAAGACTTGAGTGTGCTCGAAACTGTACATGTGTATTACACTTAGTGTGTGAGTAACATTATGTGTGTGTGTTAAAATTGGGTTTATGTGTTCAAGTTCAAGCGTGTGCCTGGGTGTATGAAACGTTTGTATAAAGTGAGGAATTCAGCTGTCAAATCTGAAATATTTAATGTACACATTCATTGTTTAAAAATTCATTTTTATATTTATGTTGAGGTTAAATTATTGTTCATACTATAACTGTAAGAACTCTATCTCACATTATTTGGCCAGTCAAATTAAAGACAATCTTCCAGATGCCGTTAGAGAGGATGAAGATTTCTCTAAGAATAGCACGAGAGTCACACACATATATTGTGGGAATATAGAAATAACATTATACTGGTGATAAAACCAAAGTGACGCAGATTTGGAAATAAAGTAGGATAAGACCGACACTTACAAGACCTCCACACTTGACATTTCATTAGCTACCAAAATGTGTGTCTTTGGTCATATCCCCTACATAGAATAGGACTGTGATAATGATATAGCTTTTAGGTAAAATACAAGACACTCTAACGAATAGTGGGATTAAAACAATAAACTAATGCTTTATTAATGGACTCGTACAAAAGTACATGTTTCTGCTAATTCCTTCCTTCATCAGTACAAATAACTTACATATTTAACTTAAATCTATACTAATAAAAGGGAAAGCCCTGACTCACTCACTCATTCATCACTAATTCTCCAACTTCCCGTGTAGGTAGAAGCATGAAACTTTCGGAAGTTGTTAGGTACCCTCGGACTACGAAAACTGGCGAAAAAGAATTTTGAAAATCTCACTCATGTGGGGGCCGGGGCCCCAAAACTGTTTTTCTCCTTATATAAGCTATATGCTAATTGAAAATCAATAATTCATCTATTTTCCGTGTAGGTAGAAGCAAGAGACTTAAGAAATGTTTTGAGTACATGCTTCCAACAATAATTGGCAAAAGAGAATATTAAATTTCCCACTCTTTGGGGCTGGGGCCCCGAAAACGATTTTTTTAATTAAATGAGCTATATAAACATTGACAATCACCAATTCTCCTATTTTCCGAGTACGTAGACTCATCAAATGTTGGGGAGTTTATAAATACACTTTCACGATGCTAGCAGGTGAAATAATTTTTAAAATTTCTCTTACAGGGGGGCTGGGGGCCCAAATTTAAAAACTAAAAATCACTATTTCTTCCATTCACCATGTAGGTGGAGAGCATGAAACTTTAGGAAGTTGTTGAGTTTAATCTCCCGATGATAATTAGTGAAAGGGAATGTTAAATGCCCAATCATAGAGGTACGGGAGCCCAAAAAAGGGGGCCCCATAAAAAATGTGTCCCTTTATATGAGCTATTTACAAATTGCAAATCAATAATTCTCCTATTTCCCGTATAGTTTGAAGCATGAAACTTTGTAAATATTTTGAGTACATGCTTCCGATGATAATTGGCAAAAGAGAATGTTTAATTTCCCACTAATGGGGGCCAGGGCCCACAAAACATTTTTTTCTTTATATGAGCTATACACAAATTGAAAGTCACTAATTCTCCCATTTCCCATATAGATAGAAGCATGAAACTTTTGAAATTTTTTGAGTACAAGCTCCCGACAATTGGCAAAAATAATGTTAGAATTCTCTCTAATTGGGTACCGGGGGCCCGAATATATTTTTTCTTATATAAAAAAACAACTTATCACTAATTCTCCAATTTTCCGTGTAGGTAGGAGCATGAAACTTTGGGTTATTGTTAAGTACCCTCTCAGGACAAACGTTGGTGTAAAAGGATTTTGAAATTCACACTCATGGGGGCCGGGACCTCAAAAAACGTATTTTTTTTTATATGAGATTTATAAAAAATTGAAAATTACTGATTCTCTTATTTCTCGAGTAGGAAGACTCATGAAACGTTGTTGAATTGATAATTACACTTTCACGATGGTAGCAGATGAAAACATATTTTAAAATATCTCTTACTGGGGGCCAAATGTAGTTTCTTTCCTAATATAAACTATATAAAAACTACACATAACTATTTCCCCCATTCTCCATTTAGGTAGAAGTAGAAGCATAAAACTTTAGGAAGTTGTTGAGGACAATCTCCAGATGAAAGTTGGCGAAAGAGAATGATAAATTTCCACTCACAGGGGGCCGGGGGCCTAAATATTTTTTCTTATATTAAAAACTGACTCATCACAAATTCCACAATTCATCATGTAGGTAAAAACATAAAACTTTAGGAAGTTGTTGGGTACCCTAGAAACGACAAAAATTTGCGTAAAAATTTTTTAAAATGCACGCTCATGAGGGCCTGGGCTCCAAAAAAAAGTTGTTTTTTTCTTAAACGTGCTATAAAAATTTGAAAATCAATAATTCTCCTATTTTCCAAATAGGCAAACGCATGAAACTTTGGGGGTTTGTTAACTACACTTCCGATATGGTAGCAGGTGAACAATTTTTAAAAACATTCTTTACTGTGGGATGGGAGGCCAAAATGTAGTTTTCCCTAACATTAACTATATAACAATTAAAAATCCCCAATTCTCCCATTCCCTATGAAGGCAGAAGCATAAAACTTTAGGAAGTTGTTGGGTACCCTTTCGCGAAAAAAATTAGCGTAATATAATTTTAAAATTCACACTCATTGGGGCCGGGACCTCAAAAACGTGTTTTTTTCAAATATGTGCTATATACAAATTGAAAAGCACTATTTTTCTTATTTCCCAAATAAGTAACGCATAAAACGTTGGGGATTTTTTAAATACACTTCCACGATGGCAGCAGGTGAAATAATATTTAAAATATTCCTTGGTGGGCGCTGGGGGCCAAAATATAGTTTTTTATGCACTCACTCACTATCACTAATACTCCATCTTCCCGCAGCAAAGCGCGGGCAAATTGCTAGTATACATTATATAATACAAACTGTCTCGAGGGAAAATAATGATTATGAAAAAAAAAATGACGGAGAACATAAGAAAAGGAAGAAAGTATCAATACACGCCACAATGCGGAAAAAGATTCAAAAGTAAAAGTGTGAATTTGGTTTAATTCATACAGAGCCAATGTTATACCAAATCGTTTTACATACCTGACATATTTTCCATGTAGATCCATGTAGAATGCCATTAAGTCGGTCATGTTAAGTAGCGGTTGATATTGAGGGCGGGAGCGAGGGGGGCAGAGGGACATAGTACCTAGAATCTAGAATGGCTGTTCTACTCGTGGCACGGAAGGTACCGCTGGAGGACGGAGTGGCTGCTCCTTCTATTAACCCCCTTCCCCCCACCCCCAATATCCCCACAGCCCCAAAAAGCTCCCGGGGATTTCGACAAGCCATTAGGTCCCTCAAGGGTTAGTTAGTCGTGCAGACAGCCCTCGAGACCGGCTCACGTGCGATGAGTGACGTTTAATGTCGGCTTGAAAATTGTACACTTTTCTAACGACGCTCTGACGGAAGACACACGTCGGACGAAATGGGATTATGGACGGACAAGTAAAAATAGCAACGGTTTTTTGGTGTTGTGTGTGTGGGGGGGGGGGGGTTTGGGGAACAGAATTTTTGTTTTTGTTTTATTATATATTTTTANTTATACACACACACACACACACACACACACACACACACACACACACACACATACACACACACACACACACAAACAATATATTGACAACATAGCAAGAATATATGTGTTAAGGATACTCCAATATGTAGACAACATAACAAGAATATATGTGCTGCATGTATGGGATATTTCATACATATACATGGGAAAATACATTTCGGAGATAATTGAAAGGAAAGAATGGTGTGGAAATGAAAGCAGCTTTCGCCTTGGCAGGTTCCGTATATATATATGCAAGAATGTAAAATTAAAAAAAATATATTAAAAAAAAAAAAAAGAAATTAAGTTGCTTTTTTAAAAATGTTTTCCGTAATTAAATTTTTTAAGTGCAGGAAAAATAAAATGTCTAATTTATATTATTTTCAAATCTTTTGCATGTAGGAATTCTTTTAAAAAGCTCTCCATGACTGCTGAATTCTATTGATTATAAAGAGGTTTTTTTTTTTAGGAGATTGAAGGAAATTTCTTCATCAATAAATGCCAACATGAACAAGATTTCTTAAACAATCGTCATCTTATGTCAAAAAATTATTTGTTTTATTATAATAAATTTGACGCTATGCTAACGGCGCGAGACGCATGAGCATAAACACAAAAAAACAGACACGAATATTTTACTTTGATTTGGAGCAACTCTATCTGCCATTGGAGATGAGAGCAATGCGTGCAGCGGATATTATTTGTCACGTCACACTGAATACTTCCGGTTGGATAAAACGCAAAGAAATGCACATTTTGGTTAGCGTCTGGTGCGCTCTCGTGCACGCACCAGGATGGCAGAGATGCGCTTGGGTGGGGGTAGGGGTTAGAACGAGGACAAGCTCGGGATGTCTAAGCACCATAATTCAATGCCCACAACATAGAGAGTACAGTCTGAGAAGATCTCAACTTTTCATGTTTACACGAGATTAACGGCAGGAGAAAGATTGCCAATTGTTCTAGAGCTAACCGGGCGAAGCAAATACGTTAATAGATATCAATATATATTAGGGCTGCGGAAATTACCGATTATTTTCTCGATTAAATTATTCTTTCACGATTAATCACTTAAAATTATTGGAAGTCAAAAAGTAATAATAATTTATTTTTAAAAAAAAATAGCTGCCGAAAATAATAACAAATTTCCTGACGATTACAAGATCATTTGTTTTTAAACTATTGACTGACGGGAATGCTCAAAATGTTGATAAAGTTTATTGTATCGATGGCAAGCAATCGTTTGCCAACTAGGGTTCTAGCATTTCACCTTCTTATCAAACCAAATAAAAAGCGTATTCAGCTAATGGCAGTAATGGAGTCAGACTGAGAGACAGAAAATGATGACAGCTCTTCTGTTGAATTTCTGCGTTACAAAATGGAGATGAAAGTTCCTGAATCTATTAACCCTCTACAATGTTGGAAACTTAATGAACACCGATATCCCATAATGTCATTCCTTGCCAAGACAGTTTGGTGCTTACCAGTTACCTCAGTTCCTTGTGAATGATTATTCAGCTCGGCTGGTTATTTTTGTCAATTAGATCCGCTCATCACTTGAACCAAATGTCAACACACTTGTCTTTTACGTAGTTGGTTAAAAGACGAAATATAAAGGAGACATCCCAGTGTTATTTAGATTTTCAACAAGAACGTTTGATAAGTGTTACTTATGACATCATAAATTTTAATTTTTGGCTTTAATCGAAATTAATGATTAATTAATCGTTAATTTTTCTAAAGTTAAGGATTCAATTTAAATTAATAATAGTTCGTCAGAAATTAGGGCAAGCGCATGATTGAAGTGTGATGAATGGCCCTCGGTAGGGTCTAACAATCACAGTTTATGGTTGGCAAGCGGGGATAGTGCAGAGGGTGGCATGTCTCGAGTCCAATAATGCGCATTGCTTTCAATCGCGTGTGGTATCTAGTCTATATATAATAATTCTCTACATGGTCCGACCAAGCTGGGCAAGAAGTAGCAAGCTGTCTGAACTCTGACCCCACTGACCAATCATATTGCAAGAAAAGGTAGTAAACATTCAAAATTTCGTTGAATAGAAGTCAATTACTAGACTATGTTCTTTCAGAACAACAAAAAAAAACAACAACATGTATTTCGTAGTGTATTGTTTATAACATTCGCCTAACTCGCGGAGGTCACAGGTTCAATCCCCAGCTAAGACATTACGTTTTAAATTTTTTTTATGTTTGTGTTTGTGCCCGTTCATAGCCCACTATCTTTTCGATCACCATAACAAGCACAAGAGGAGTGTGGATAAGCATCACGAATGACCTTTGTCAGGTTATGCCAGTTACTTGTAGTGTATGGTTGGAAAACTAGGGTGGTGCGGGGTGGCAAGTGGCTAACCACAGTGCACATGTATCCAGATCAACAATGCGTAGCAGTTATACCCGCACCCGATGTTCATTCGCGTTGTTCTGATTACATAGTGCTGTTGTTTGAGTCTGTTCACCCCCCCAGGGGCGGATTAAGACTGCACGGGGCCCCTGGCTGCAATCAAACGGGGGCCCTATCCAGCCAGCATCCCTTAAAATATGATTGCTAACAGCTAATATAAGACTGTACCTAAATATTAATAATGAAAAAAAAAAAAACGAACACGAAGAAATAACTGTTTAAAATTTTCGCCGGTGTGTTAAAAATTGAGTGTGAAAAGAAAAGCTTTTACTTTCCACCGCTGGAAATCGTACCCGACACCGTTTGCATTACAAGCCTATGCCCTTTCCACACGGCCAGCGGAACTTGTCTAAATTGAGGAATTTTAAAAATATAAACTATATTTTATACTATATTCTCTAAGTGAGCCAAGTTTTATAGATTATTAAGTCTGTCAGGTCTGAATCGCGCAGTGTTAAGAAGTCGTGGGAAATTTCCAGAATCGTGGGAATTTTTGAGCCAAACTTTAAAAAATGGGAATTTGGGAATTTATAATGATTTTGCCTAAAATATGGGAATTTTTTTAGATTGACAATTTAAAAGAAAATAATTACACTCTTGAACGAAAATAAAATAAAATAATTTGAAACATGCTCATTTTCAAATAAGAAATATATTTTTTTTTTGTGTTGGTGGGAGGCTCTTTGACGTCATATTTGCTTATTTTTTTGGGTGTCTAGGTTTTTTAATTCGGATCTAGTTTTTTTTCCTGACGTTTTTGCTAGGTTTTTCCCAACATTGTCACTGACAGTAGACTGTAGACAGTTTACAGTCAGATTGTGTAAATGTATTACTATTAAATAACTAGATTGTGCCAGGCGCCGTGGCGCCTGCGGCGCCCCCGTTTTTTGGGCGCCTACGGCGCCAACCTTTTTTTTAAAGACCAACTAACTTGTCCTTTTTTGATAGATTTATTTTGATAAATACGAATTATTAAACTTTATGAAATGTACGCAAAGTATTTA
>MUZC01001713.1:542852-557827 GCA_002072015.1 Radix auricularia | reverse complement strand
TCTAAATCTACACCAATAAAGGTTAACTCAGGAGTTCCACAAGGAACTGTCCTAGGTCCCTTACTATTTTTAATTTATATAAATGACTTACCCAACAATATCTCAACAGGAACTAAAGTTAGGTTATTTGCTGATGATTGTATAATCTATAGAACAATCAAGTCAGAACAAGATAGCAAAATTTTACAAAAAGACTTAGATGAATTAATAAAATGGGAAACTAACTGGAGTATGTCCTTCCACCCAGAAAAATGTCAACTGCTAAGAGTAACAAAGAAAAAGAAACAAATAAATTCAAAATATTTCATTCATGGAAAAGAACTAACCCAAACTAAAGATGCAAAATACTTAGGAGTCATAATAAATGAGAAACTATCTTGGAATCCCCATGTCAATGAAGTTATTAAAAAATCAAACAAAACCTTAGGCTTTATAAAAAGAAACTTTTACAAATGTAACAAAGATATAAAACTAAAATGCTACCTCACCCTGGTGAGACCTATACTAGAATATGCATCTTCTGTATGGGACCCATCCACCAAAGAAAATATTGATAAGTTAGAACAAATAAAAAAAAAAAAGCTGCCAGATTCATTACTGGAGAATATTCAAAACTGACAAGAGTAACACCATTAGTTAAATCATTAAACCTTGAAACACTAGAGGACAGAAGAACCAAGAGTAAATTAGTAATTATACATAAGGCAATTAATTCTAATTTAGAAATACAACACAAAGATAACTTAATGCAACCCTCAGATAGACATAAAGATAAAAACACCTTTCTTATTCCATATGCAAGAACAAACACATACAAGTTTTCTTTCTTTCCGTCCGGTATTCGGGCGTGGAATGGGTTGCCTGAAGAAACCAGGAAAGCCAACACTTTATCATCATTTAAAACTCTAGTAAGAATACAGGACTAAACACAAACCATAGAAATACGTAGGACGCAATAATCTTCTGTACAGAGGGACGCGTCTGTAACATATAAGATAAGATAAGATAATTACGCCGCCACGACCACTATGCCATACAACCTTGCAACCATCAAACATGTCATTCCACACAGTAGCCGACGGCATACTTCTAGTAACATACTATTGTTAACTTAAATGCACTACAAACTTTTATTCCTAATGTAAGCGCATCGTCATACTCAAAAACTAAAAACACCCATAAACTAAAAAACACTCATAATACTAAAAAATACTCATAGATAATATAATAGTACAAGTCACTCACTGGATGTGGAACGCTGAGGAACGATGTACAACAGTCTATAGCAGTTGAAAAATCGAGTGGTGATCAGCGCTGTAAAAATATTTAATATGATGACGTCATTGTTTGGTGTGCATCAGTGCGCAAAATACAACCCCTATTATTAAATACTTTGCGTACATTTCAGAAAGTTTAATATTTCGTATTTATCAAAAAAGGAAAAGTTAGTTGGGCTTTTGAAAAAGGTTGGCGCCGTAGGCGCCCTAAAAAAAGTGGGCGCCGCAGGCGCCACGGCGCCCCGGCACAATCTATTAAAGTAAATATACTCATAAACTAATAATTCATATTAATAAACTAAAAAATACACTAAACAAAACATTGAAACAAAATGCCAACAAGAATAACAAATAACATAACGTTCAGTCAGGTCATACTGACCGATCAGCTTAAATGTTAATATCCGGCGGTCGACGCTACTGAGTGGACCCATCATTTATTTTTGTTATTTTAGTGAAAATCATTGTTTCTAGAGTCAATGGATCAACATGAAATATGCACGCAATGATATAAAAAGTTACGGCGTGTATCACTTAAAGGGGACATTTCCCTGGAAGCAGAACTATTTTATAAACTTCATTACTGAACGCCACAATCAACTTTGCTAATAGTGCCACATACGTTACGGTCCAACGATTCGTAGTTCCGCATCAGTGAATTCAGACGTTGCTTCTGTCTTTAAAGATTCAGTTCAAAGGTTTCAAGAAAGGCTCTATATTAATTTTTATCTATGGTATCTGTCACGCTACAGTGAGTTTGATTATGAATTGTGCACTTTGTGATAATAATTAATTATTCATGTCATCATTTGGATTGCGAACACTTCCACTTGAAACAGGGTTTGGCGGTCACATTACAAAAAAAGTGAATAAAAATTATATGTCAAAAACCGCCTCGTACCATTGTATTCTAAATATCAATTGCCTTGTTTGTTTTTACACAATATCGATTCAATAATAATAATCATAGTGATGATATTACATGTCCTTTTCTGTGAATGAGTCAAAAATGGCAATAATGAAAACAGGTAGATCCGATACAAAATAAAGGGTTCTTTAAGACATTATCAGTAAAATTTATTTTTTTAAATTCTAGGCCGTTAACAATGTCTAATACGGCTGTCATACGAACGAAAGGTGAGAACAAAACAAGACAAGTAAAAAGCTACAGGACTACATGGAAGAAAAACATCGTCCTATTCGTTATATAGTCTTGTATTTACTATATATAAATGAATGAATAAATATTTATATTTTCTTCCTTTATATATATATATAGTGTGTGTATGTATGCGTGTGTTCCTTTGTTTTTGTGTGTAAGTGTTTAAGTAAATAAGCTTGGCAATGGTCCCAACTTCATGCGGTGCAGGTGCCCCCATCAAGACAACAATACTATCTGATAGGATCTGCGTATAAAAAGAATCAAGACTTTATTTCCAATAATATCTGTTGTGTTATAGCACTGAAACAACTACTAATTTATAAATTTTAATTGTTCTAGCAAACACAAAGTTTCTCTTCTAACATATTTTTTTTAAAAATCGTCATCAAATATTTCCTTTCATGTAAGCGGAAGTCCACAGCCGCCATTGTTAAGTCCATTAATAAGACGCGAGCAGTCAATGGCAGCCAAGTCAAATATTCACACATCTGATAGGCAATGGATATTGGTGATCGGAATTCATTTCTCGATACCGCATCACGTGTTCAATCCAACAAAATGGATTTTTTATATACGAACGACGCAAAATGATATCGACAGGCACAAGCTCACTTTTTAAGAAGCTCATTATATGAGAATACTGGCCCAGTTTTAATATTTAATACTTATTTCACCATGTTTTTTGGTTGATGTCGTCGTCACGGTTCAGTCAAGCAAGTCTTCGATGTTATTTATGATGACATATTACTCATTATGGTAATGCGTTATTGAAATCGGACGAACATAATTATGTGAATGAGTAATGTTTTTGAAGCCATCCAGGTTCTACTAGATAACCTTATATATACGAAGACCTATATATAACCTATATGAAAAAAAATTAGGATAAATTTTGTAAACGATTTAGCTTTAAAAATTTCATGATGGTTTTGACTTGGAACATTTTATGAAGGTATTGACTTGGAACATTTCATGAAGATATTGACTTGGAACATTTTTTGTGAACCAAAAACCTGCAGCATTTCCTCCTGCTGTTCTACATCGACAGAGCCCAACAACAGTCATGGTAATACACCCAGTCGTGAAGGTCTTCGGAGTCATAAGATTATTGATATTGAAGCCCAGCTTCCGTGACACTGCTCTGTGGCACTCTTGTCCCCCTAAAAACTCGGGAGTTGAAATTGTTTGGGACCGAAACATCGTCCAGTGTTCAAGTTTTGACCCTGTGTTTGTCTCGATAACTCCTGTTGGGTTGAACGATGATTCCCCTCCAACCCCACCCCACCCCCAAACCCGATACAACAAGGTCTCGGGGTAATCCGATCAAAACATTAACAGGCCATCGGTTTTTGTTTTGTTATGTCTACCCCTATTCCCCCCTCACCCCCTAACTTTTGCTCATTCCATCCTGATCTAAATCGCCCCACTTAGGAACCGGCCCCGTTGAGTGCGGCCAGTTACACGCTTGAAGAACTTTAATCCGATATTTGGGCGTCGTAAATGGAAGAAAACGTTACCCACAGAAAAGCCAAATGCCGTGAGTCGGCTTGTGGAGGGGGACGTCCCCACCACCAACACTCGAGGACCCGACAATGGTTTCCGCTGCAACCACATCAACAGCACCAGCACGACAATGGATTCAGTCAGGGCAGGGCCGTGGGTTTGTTGTGATAACGCTGGCTCCCACCCTCGAGTCATCCTTGCACCAGCGCGCGCGAAAATTAAAGTTTTGATCACTGAGTCTGCTACACTCTCCACACCGATGTTTAGACTGATAATACTTCCCAGTTGGGGGGGGGGTGATGAATGAACATTGGGTGAGGTGCGGAAATGTGATGAGCGTATAAAAAGGGGGGGTGAAGAGGGTAGGCGTGATAACATTAAAATTTGGCTACGACAAAATGTTTCATCAATTAACCATCTCTGTTTTTATTGAAAGATTATATCTGTCACCAAAGTCACAGGAGCCAGTTTTCTTGCAAATCTCTTTTTTAACAGAAGAATTCAGTAAAATAAATATCTAGCGATAGCGATTGGTCCCTCAAATTCCTACAGACTCCTACACCCAATCACTAGCGGAGAAAAATTAAATCTTATGTACATATTGAATAAATTTACGCGGACGCTAAAAAATAGTTATTTTTGGTGCAGTATATTTGTTATCATTCAGTACTGTGTTCCAATCTTGAAGTGTGTCACTCCTACTAATCATCACTGTTACTCCTAGACAACATGCCACCGAAACGATGAGGGAACGTCCTTGGACGGGCTTTGTTGCTCGTTAAATAATAATAGAATCGAAATGAATCATGTAAAAAAAATTGTAATGACCCCCCTTCCTTTCCCTTTTCCAATTCCTCAATTAAAAAAAATTGTATCGTAAGTATTCAAATGTGAAATTGTTGAATTATGATTAAGATGTTAATAGAAATAGTAATAGCAAGGATTACTAAGATGCTGAAAGGCGTAGAAAATTGTAACCCCCCCCCCTGGCCATGCGCAAGTTTAGCGGTGATGCACAAGTTAGTGATGAATGGTCTCTGAAGTTAAAGTGATAAAGAACATCTGTCAAAATAAGACTGTGACGATGACTAACTTCACATAGTGCTGTTTTTCCATAAAGCCATTTATTTCCAACGAGCCAACACTTCTCTTCGTTAAATGACCTTCTGTCTAGAAATACAATCAGAAAAATGTGTTTATTATTTTATCTATCAATTTTAAAGAAAACTGTTTAAAATTATATTTTATAGTCACTAATAATAATAATATGGCACAGTGATAACGGATGAACCGTGAAATGGCCGATGCGTTGGTCACAGAGGCTATCGGTGTGACCATTTGTACCCCAGACAGGCACTGTGTTGTACCCAGACAGGCACTGTATTGTACCCCAGACAGGCACTGTATTGTACCCAGACAGCCACTGTATTTTCAATAAAATAACGAACATTTGGTTAGGGCTGTCAGTATTTTTGAAAAAGCTGCCACGGTACACGTTTGAAATGCCAAAAACTTTTCTCTGTTATGCCCGCTATAAGGCTTATACTTTTTTTTTGTTGTTTGTTTTTTTTTTGTTTTTTTTTTGTTGTGAAAAGACAAATTAGAATGTGATGAATGAGCGATGAAAAAATTATGACTAAAGTACAGTTGTTTAAAAACGTTAAGCACAGGGGTTCCAAAGCAATTTTTAAAAAAAGGAAAACGAAGTATTAAAAAGATTAAGGGCGGTAATCATATGCTAACATGGCGGGCTATTTCTACTTCATAGCTGACAACTGGTGTAAATAGCCAAACTTTCCAGGACTTGCCTCAATTTATTGGATCCATCCCCCAGCATTTATTATTATAGTGAAAATCATTCAACGATAGAAACATATTAAAAAAAAAAAACAACTAAATCCAAGAATGTGGCAGGTTTTTTAAAAAAAAGTATGGTGGAAATATGAGTGAAGAAAGGAGTGTGTGTATGTGTTAAGGAAAGGGTTAGGGAGGGGGTTAGTTTTTTTTTTAAAAATCGGTTCGTCTCAATCTGTAACAAAGTTGCATGGCGTATTTAAAAGCCAAGGTGATTTCCTGCCCTTCCTAATTATCGGAGATCTGGTCTAATTTCCTCACTTGAACAATTCAAAAAACCAAAACCTTTTTGTTTCAAATGATTTTTAATTCATGTTTTTAAAAAAAAAAATAAAAAAAATATAAAAAAAAGCCCTAGTTTGTCGGGACCGTGTTTTATTTCCGTTTGCAGTTATTTCTTTTTAAGCATTATCATGGTAAACGTATTTCACAGTAAATATTTCAAACGAAAAGTTTCAATTTGATAAAGTATTTGGGAGCCGAAATGTGAACACAGAAGAGCCGCAGTTCGACCACCGTTGGTATAGAGTATAGACATTTCAGTAACATTTTCACAGCGGCGTAGCGTGGGTATGTGCGCCCGGGGCAGAACCAAAATTTGCCGCCCCCCTCCCCGAAAAATGTGTTAACGCTGTGAAGTAAAGATAGTTTTTATTATAAAGTAATAGATTTCTAATTACAATAGAATAGAGATAAAAAAGAGAAAAGACTCATAAATTTATTTAATAAAATTCAAATGTTCTGTTTTTCCCGATGGCGCAATCTTTCGTGTATCAATAGTTTCAGCCCTCCCATACTAAATAACCGGAATTGAACAACAATAGATTAGACAAATTTGGCGTAGACTCTAAATCGTTCGTAATCAATTTTTCATTAACTAAATTTTACAAAAGCTATTTTAAAATCTTGTATTACTTAAGACAATTGTAAGCAATGTTCAGATAATCATATTATTTTTGGCAAGGTCACTTCGAGCCTTAGTATCCTATCAAACTTTAATGCATCAATTGGTCTTAAAGTCATTAATTCTTTTTTTTTTTTTTAAACCCGTGGGGTTAAACAGTTTTTGCTTGACAATGTCAGTTGAATACTCTAATCTGAAGGCAATATTTCAAAGTCCAGCAGATGGCCCGGTGAACGAAAATTGTATCTGTTTTCTAAATTCTATATACCTGCCCAAATTTCTACTGTAATCTCATCTTATAATAATAAAACTTTCTTCTCAACTGTTCTTTCTTTTAAAAAAACATGGATAAATATTTTACATCGCCAAAAATTTGCTCTTGACTTGAAGATTTGATTAAAAGAATGAGGCCTCCACATACAATTTTGTCAAAGCCTCCTTTAAGTAAGCTATTAATTACTCTGTGAGCATCTTCTGCTTAGCATTTTTTTTCTAGCACTAGACATTTGTATATAATTTCGGACCTTTTTGATATATCTTCGAAAATAAACAGATTTCATTATGACTAACCAAGTTCCTGCGTCTGTTGGTCTGATGAGCTTTTTTTTCTACCTCTGTCAGTTTTTCCATAGATTTCACAAAAATCTCAAAAATTTTCTCTGATATATTCACTATTTTGTATCCTGAAGCCTTGCTTGTTGAAGTAATTAGATATTCAAAACGTTGTATGAGCATGAATAAGAATGCGTAACAAAGTTCTAGAGTACTAAAACATATCATTTGTTTCAGTTGGAGTAGCATGTAAACAAATTAGATTTAATCAAATGTTTGAGAGAGATTTGACACGGAGATTTTATGTTATTGGGTCTTTCTTAAACGTCTGTAAACATTCCAGTCCTGAAGAAGAAGTATTAACACATGATGATCCTCTGCAGTCCATGATTTAAAGATTGTCAACAATTTTTTTCTAGGCGCTTAATTTCGTTAAAAGTTAAAACCAATTTTAAATCATGTAGATCTATACCAAACCATATTGTAACATTCGTACACTAATTCAGCCCCTGTGTTTTTCACTTCAGTAGCATTAATATTAGAAACGTTCACGTATATAATAAAGTTTCTTTATTTGTTTGAATTAAAAAAAAAATATTTGCTCTATTTTATTTAAACTTATTGTAATGCTTTTTATTTTTGAAGCGAATAAACGAGGAATTACCCGCCCTCCCCCCCCCCAACTTACTCACAGTGTGCCGCTCATAGCTTTCGATTGGCTCATGTTTCATGTACAGTAAATTTTCCTTTTTTTAACTGGAGCAGCTGTCAAATTTTAAGACTCATTTAAACTTCACTGTTACATTTTCATACTACCTAAGTACTTTTCAGTACCGTAGCATTAGTTTCAGAAGAATTTCCATCCAATAAGGGTATTGAAGTTTTGAAAGTTGAAAACTTCACATGCCTTAGCATAGTACCTTTATTTCTGTTCTGTATTTCTTCTTCTTCTTATTATTTTTTGTTTTTATTTCGATAAAAAGCTCGAATTTCGTATAAATTGTTTCTTAGAAACTAATTACTGACCAGAAATTTGCCGCCCCCGGGCAAAGTGCCACCCTTGCCCCCCTCACTACGCCACTGCATTTTCACGGGTACCCGGGTGCAATTTTACTCCCCTGGTAATTGCTCGGCAACTGGTACCCGGGTACACGTTGAAAGGCCTACGTTAAATACATATAAATCATTCAATGTTTTCGTCTTCAATCTATAGACGCATTTTAACATATTCTCCTAATCTAAAGAGCTAATCTATATATAACACACATCGAGCTACGGACAATGGCCTTAATAGTTCTTTGCAACATTATGATTCTTTTCTCTCCATCCTGTCATATTTTTTTTCTTTTTGCAATGCGCACTACGTGTGCATGATTTCAATAGGGATTCATTACACGCGGAATTTTGGCGGTGCGTTCACCAAATGAACTCTAAAACCACCTTTCTGGAGCCATCCCTCAGACACACACACACAACACGTGAATTTTGAATAATTAAATAAATCGTACTTCTAGTTTTAACTTTAAAACATTTTTAGACCAGAGTTCACGGCCGGTTGCTACTCAATTGAGAGTAGTCCCCCTTTTAACGGGAAGTCCCAGGTCTTCTGCTGGCCATTCAACGTTAACCGTCGTCTATTGTCAACACTTTACCGAGTGTTAACATGCGTTAAGCGTTTCCCCTAAGCATCTGATTGTCACCTCCACTCAGCTGTGAAATAACGGTTCAAGGAGCCGGGGCTCGTTCAAAATGGATGAGGAGGCATTGTGACTATTGCTGAGGGCAAAAAGTCATTTAGGTTTAAAAAAAGGTTTAATTTTTTTTTCTTCCAATAATTGAATTATTCTCTCTCTCTCTCTCTCTCTCCCTCTCTCTCTCTCCCTCTCTCACTCTCTCTGTGTATGTATGTGTCTGTCTTTCTCACGAGATCATCAGCCATTATTGTCTGTGGATTACAAAAGTGACTGACATTAATAGAGATAACGCAAGTCAAACAGGGTCTTCACACTACTTAACGTGCCTTTATTTCTCCATTAAAAATATTGTTAAAAATAAAAGAATAAACCATCCCTCAAGTCAAGTTGTAGAGCGAGTACCAAGAGTAATAGTTTTGAATAGGAGTAATCCATTTTGTTTAACCATAAATGTGTCAGCACTAGAGGTGTGTCTCTGTGTGTGACGTGTGCTAGCGTCACGTGTCTCATGGTTATAATCATCGTTAACAACGTATTAGTGACGTCATGACGATCTTCCAAAGCCCTTGAACATATGTCAATAGCTCCCACCACTTCATGGTGGAAATCTTTTAATAGGACATCCGGATACTCACACGGAGCAACTTTCGTGCAGATTTCCGCGTATTCTGTATTGACTTATCTTAACAAAATGGTGGTCAGCTCTAATTTGATTAGACCCAGAATACTTATTTACAACTTTCATATGCCCACTAATTTTAAATTAATGCTAAAACTTGGAAATAAAAATAATAATGAGATGGCGTTGTCCACTTTTAGGCTTGAGAAATTTTTAATAAAAAATGCAGTGAAGTAGTATATGATTCATTAGGCGTTGAATATGAAGTCAAAGAGCTTAAAGTACATTTTTATAATTTAAAAAAAAAGGAATTACTTGTTGCACATCTGCGTTAAACACATTGACAGAAAATGAATAGAATCTAAGGTCAAATAATAGAAGAGTATGTGTGTGGAGGGGGGGGGGGAGGAATTTGTTCACATTTGACTACATCTCTTTTGGTCTCAACCATTTTCTGACCTCGCCTTCCCCTCGGCTTTGATCTTCGTTTTGCACCAGCACTTTGTATAAGTCAATCTCGCGGCCCTCGGATTAATCCGTCTCATCTTTTGACCCACCCCTCCCCCCTTTCACCCCCAGCTCGCAGGTGTCTGGGGGGAAGAAGACAAAAATCCAATGGACTCCCAGCAGACGATCAAGTCGATGGTTTGTTAACGTCTGACTGACGATGACTGTCTACACCCGTTTGTAAGAGGATTTGAGCTCTCCGCAGAGAACGGCGCAATGTTATTCTTGTTCTGAGACTTTATGTAAATCTGAACCATGACATTACACACCTCACGGAAGGGATTTGGTTTAGTTCACAAACGTTGTAAAACTTTGAAATCCAGACGCCGAAAGGAATATTTGTCATGGATTATGTTCAAGTAGACATGCATTATAACAATAATTTTATCATTAATGTTTTTATTATTGTTATAATTATAATTTTTAAAATTCAATATCCAGTATCAGGAACAAACAACTCAAAGAAAAAAGTTGGTGACAATATTCCTTATCTTCTGAACACATGACGTCATATTACAAAGCGTCTCTTCTAAGGGAAGGAACTGCTAGAACAAACTGAGTCAACATTGCCCAACTGTTTCTCTCGATATTATTTCCTAGTCCATGCCAATATGCATTATCAACAATGAGTTGAAACTTTAAATATGTATAAGTTACTTTTTTTTTAAGAATTGAAAAGAACAAATATATGACAATCAAAACAAATAAACAGAATTTAAAATGAGGATGCTTCCGTTAGCTATTTTTCCAGTTTTATGAAAAATATCTTTAAAAAAAAATTTAAATTACAAAAAAAAAAGAAAGAAAAATGGCCGAGGTATTAAAATTAAAATCAAATTGAAGGGTGCGTTCACCATCTCGTCACGGAGGCGCCAACTGATGGGAAGTACATCAAAAGTTTAACCACTATTAACGGCAAACATTCGCTCCCTCGCCCCCCCACCCACTCCCACACCTCAAAATCTGGAGTGAATGAGCTGACCACTCCCTGCCACCATACACCCCGCTCCCTGTTCATCCTCTCCCCTGGCCACGGGTCGTTTGATCACTTTTGTCAGGTAAATGCCTGACGTCGATGATGTGGTTAATCCAACGTCTCACCTGAATGAATTAATCCGTCGGTACGACACCTGTTTTGGTCTTGTTGGGTCAAGTGGTGAAGCCAGAACAGAAATGGCGCGGAGCGGTCAAAATTTTAACGTCCGACGAAGTGAAGTAATACTAGTAATAGGAATCACTCAAGATTTTTTTTTTAAAAAAAAGAAAATTTATAAGGAGAAGATAACTACACTTAAAGGGAAACAATACTAATAAAACATTGATATTTTATATAGAGTCATATCCCATTAAGAAACTGGGCTCACAGCGCTCCACATAAAAATAGTGACATACATTAAACAATCAATAAAATCAATTCCTTTTTTTAAATAAACATTCAGAAACGAACAACTACATAAAGAACCTATTAGAATTTTTTTTTTTAAAGTTTTTTTTTTTTTTAAAATCATAGGCTTAGCTTCAATGTTTAACTTTATATCACAATTAGATGATGATCGTCAACAAAGTGTACGACCTGTAACTATAACTTCAATTTGAAGGGTTCGTGGATTTGTTGCACTAACTCAGATATGTTTAATTGTCTTGTAATTGTAATGCAATTGTTGTAAAATATAAATTTGACCCTTCGAAAGTTAATTAACTTCTAATCTTGGATTGATGTTTGCTTAGATCGGTCGTCAAATTTATATATATATATATATATATATATATATGGTAGGGCTGGCACTGAATAACACATTTTTGTTCAATTAAACGGGGAAAAAATTTAATCAACCGATTACTCTATACTCTATACGAATAAAGGCCAATGCCCTCATCGATTCACTGACCCACTTATTCACGGACTCATCACTAATTCTATAACTTCCTTTATAGGTAAGAGCATGAAATTTTGGGAAGTTTTTGGGTACCTTCTCAAGACGAAAACTCTCCTAAAAGACTTTTGAAAATCACACTCATGGGGGCGGGGCCCCCCCAAAAAAGCATTCTTTCTCCCTTAAATGAGCTATAGCACTATTTCTTCTATTTCCCGAGTAGGTA
Source organism: Radix auricularia (assembly GCA_002072015.1). Taxonomy (NCBI): domain Eukaryota; kingdom Metazoa; phylum Mollusca; class Gastropoda; family Lymnaeidae; genus Radix; species Radix auricularia. The sequence goes on along the minus strand of MUZC01001713.1, from coordinate 545,655 downwards.
GACCCATGAAACGTTGGAAAGGGGGGGTTGTTAAATACAATGCCACTATGGTAGCAGGTAAAACAATATTTAAAACATCCCTTATTTGGGGGGGGGGGGCCCAAATGTAGATGTTTCCTTATATATAAAATATATAAAAACTAAAAATCTCTAATTCTCCTATTGTCATTGCAAGTCCAGCATAGCGCCTATTGTCATTGCTAGTCAACATAGCGCCTATTGTCATTGCTAGTCAACATAGCGCCTATAGTCATTGCTAGTCAACATAGCGCCTATTGTCATTGCTAGTCAACATAGCGCCTATTGTCATTGCTAGTCAACATAGCGCCTATTGTCATTGCTAGTCCAACGTAGCGCCTATTGTCATTGCTAGTCAACATAGCGCCTATAGTCATTACTAGTCAACATAGCGCCTATTGTCATTGCAAGTCAACATAGCGCCTATTGTCATTGCTAGTCAACATAGCGCCTATTGTCATTGCTAGTCAACATAGCGCCTATTGTCATTGCTAGTCAACATAGCGCCTATTGTAATTGCTAGTCCAACATAGCGCCTATTGTCATTGCTAGTCCAACGTAGCGCCTATTGCCATTGCAAGTCCAGCATAGCGCCTATTGTCATTGCTAGTCAACATAGCGCCTATTGTCATTGCTAGTCCAGCATAGCGCCTATTGTCATTGCTAGTCAACATAGCGCCTATTGTCATTGCTAGTCCAGCATAGCGCCTATTGTCATTGCCAGTCAACATAGCGCCTATTGTCATTGCTAGTCCAACATAGCGCCTATTGTCATTGCAAGTCCAACACAGCGCCTATTGTCATTTCTAGTCCAACATAGCGCCTATTGTCATTTCTAATCCAACATAGCACCAATTGTCATAGCTAGTCCAGCATAAAGCCAATTGTCATAGCTAGTCCAGCATAAAGCCAATTGTCATTGCTAGTCCAGCATAGCGCCTATTATCATTGCTAGTCCAGCATAGCACCTATTGTCATAGCTAGTCCAGCATAGCGCCTATTATCATTGCTAGTCCAGCATAGCGCCAATAGTCATTGCTAGTTCAGCATGTCCACTGATTGAACTGATTCCGATTAACAAGACTTTTCACAAAAAACAAAGAAGTTTTTAAAAATGTTTAAATATTTTGCTTTATCGTCACAATCCTTTAACTTTTTTTGCAGTTGCTTCAAAAGAAGCACTAGAATGGACTTCTTTCCTCTTCCGTCCGCACCGGGAACTTTCAGAAGGGACTGTGTGGAGAAACACACCCCCTTTATAGATGTATGATTTGATGTCAGTTCTTTCAAATAATGCGAAGCCCATCCTTCTGTACTGCCGTGTATCAGTGAAATGGTTTTTGTGGTTTATTCCCTCAGCTACATGAAGATGAAAGCAGATATGATTAAGACTCAATTTGATATGGTCTGACCTCCTCATACACAATACATTGCTAGTTGCGGTGTTTTGTACCCCACACACCCTCGGAATGTCTGCAAATTGTTTTAAGACTATCCTCATACAGAGCGGATAGCAATAATCTATAGCTTTTGTTGTATTAAAGTGAGTTGTACGCATTTTGGTTTTTATTTTATTTATTTAAAGACACAACTGACCCATCAGGGCTCGTTTATGACAGAGACAACCCCTGACCACTGAACTATAATATAAACAATTTTGAGTTTAGAAGCCAAGGTCTCTATCGGTGCTGGGCATGTGAGATTTCTCTCTTATCTAGCAGATTCCTAGGTTGCCCATATTAACTCACTAAATGTTAGCCATTGGCTTGTGCTTGGTATTTTTTACCAACCAAATTTCCCACTGTTGAAACAAGCCGTTAATTTTTAAAAAAAATCATTTCTTCTTTTTCAAGTTATTTTCCGATAATTAAGGTCTCTTGCCGAAACGTTCGTTGTGTTGTGTTATATCTCTTTCTCTCTTCCATTTTGTTTTTGTTTTCCCAGGCTCTCGCTAGCCTTGCATAATTTATTGAATCCCTCACGCACATACATGTACACACGCAACAACTAAATACCTACCTGATGTGTGAAACCAAAATGAAATGTTGTCAGTGATGTGCTAGTAACCCATTCTGATAAGTCGTAAGTCTGGAAAACTCGGCCACAGGGGAACAGAAGTCTGTGACCCCCTGGGCGAAGCGGCAATGCACAGTGTTAAGGCGAATTTCAGGGTCATTATTGCAGAACTTTCTGGTGATTGGTATTCGCGTGTGATGCCACAGGCAAGAAATAGCTGGAGAAAGAGGTGGAGTGAATTTGGATTGTGGATGCACAATTTAATGCCAGTTTTTAAAAAAAAATATTTTTTAAAATTTAAAATATTCTATTTTAAATTTTATATGCTCACAGCCCTTTACAAGGAGGTAATAACATAGGGGCCGTTCATAAATGACGTCACGCACCTAGGGGGGGGAAGGAGGGTCTCACTTTTGTGACGATGCGTGACGTGGGGGAGGGAGGGGGTTGAAGAAATGTGACGTCACATCGAAACAGTAACTTTAAATAAAACTTCCATTGAAATATTTGGTCTCTTAAAATGTATTTAAATTTAATGACTTTTTTTTATTCAGTGCTTCTCAAAGTGCCTGTCGATAGGCCATCAGCCGCCGGTAGGTTTAAGTTATCAAGACACGAAAATTAAATATAATTATAAGTTTGAGAACCCACAAGAGAACATACCAAATTGTTACGCTGCGACGTTTGGCGTTGACATCAAAGCGTTTGTGATGTCACCAGCTTCTTTTTATTTCTCTTGCGGCAGGGGTCTGCGAACTTTTTTTTTTTT
>MUZC01001713.1:504468-541008 GCA_002072015.1 Radix auricularia | reverse complement strand
AAGTTTTGTGACGTACTTTTGGAGGGGGGGGGTCTACGATTTTGTGACGACGCGTGACGTAGGGGGGGAGGGGGTCAAAAATCGGCAAAAATCGCGTGACGTCATTTATGGACGGCCCCATACATATATTAATTAAACTAGCAATTTACCCGCGCTTTGCTGCGGAAATTAGGATTTCAGTTAGCGTTGAGATCCCTCGTTACACCAATTCAAAACACCTATTGATTTTAATCTGAATCAAGATAAATATACTAAATAAGTTAACTTTAACCGTTCAGGCTCCTGCGTACACAAGAACTTTGAGATTTAAAGATGCGTCTTTTTTTATATAACTCATATTGGGGAAAAAACCTATATTTTGGCAATCGTCCCCCTAGTTAGAGGTGATTTAATATTTTTGCCTCTTACCATCGCGGGGGGGGGGGGGGAAGGGGGGTACTCAACAACTTCCCAAAATTTCAAGCTTCTACCTACACGGAAACTTGGAGAATTAGTGTTGATTCAGTTTTATATAGGCCATTTTAGGTGAAAAAAAAAGGTTTTGGGCACCCGGCCACCAATGAGTGCAAATTTTTAAAATTTATATAATTCTTTTCCTTGTCTAACTACACGGGAAATAAGAGAATTATAGATTTTCAATACATACATATGTTAATTAAATAAACATTCATATCATACTAACTACATAAATGACAATACGTTATACATCAGCTATATACGTTAATCATTAAAAGGAATGTTGTTTCATTAATTTTGAAAATAAATTTTGAAAAGATGTGTCTTAACTGCAACCTTGAAGGACTAAGTAGTTGAAATACTACGGATGTGTAATGGTAGAGAATTCCATTGTTTAGCTGTACAAAAGACAATGAACTTTCACCAAATGTTTTAATTTGTGTATTAGGAACAAAGAGAATGCGTGCGTCTGCAGAAGTCAAACAAAAATGGGATTATACAAACAAGATTAACTGGAAAGGTACAAATGAATATTGATAGTTATGGTTTTGTAAATTAAAAAAATATATATACCAATGAATTTGTGTCCGAGTTTCATCATCTGACGGACAGGAAGTTAAAGTTCTGACTCAACACTTCCGTCTAGCTCTTAAAACAGTTTATCCCCTCTCCTTGTCCTCCCGCCTTGGACACACTTTCCACGAGATGAGGTGACGCCACATCAAACGCCGCAGATCACCGCGACTGTCAACACGTTCATTCTCATACTCTCCACACCCGACGGAGTCGTTCGACGGCACACAGCGGACACGTCACCATCAAGGGGAGATTAGCGAACACCCACCAGCTTGTCCTAGCAAAGATCTTTCAAAGGGTGGTGGGGAGGGTGTACGCCTCGCGGGAGGTAGTAACGGGCAGTGCCGAATCATCTGGGGTTGATCATCTTTTTGGAGTGGAATAAGAAAAAGAAGAAAAAAAGATTGTGGGGGGGGGGGATAAGTGGAAAAGGGGGGTGGTTGGAGGTGTTCTTCCGGAGAGAGTTTGTCAACATTGGGACAGAAGTAAAAGGGGTTTTGTGCTTATAAAGTTATTTTAATTGGATTTTTGGAGTGATTTGTACAGAGCTACAAACTTTGAAGAAAATTTGTTTAGCTGGAGAGATATATGACTTTGTATTTATTATAAAAACATTGATGTCAGATTAAATGGTGGGGACTTGATATACACATGACATACTCAGTGAAAGAGTCTTCTATCAGCACTCACTAAGTACAACATCACATGTCATCAGGTACCACCAAGCACAACATCACATGTCATCAGGTACCACCAAGTGCAACATCACATGTCATCGGGTACCACCAAGTACAACATCACATGTCATCAGGTACCACCAAGTACAACATCACATGTCATCAGGTACCACCAAGTACAACATCACATGTCATCAGGTACCACCAAGTCCAACATCACATGTCATCAGGTACCACCAAGTACAACATCACATGTCATCAGGTACTACCAAGTACAACATCACATTCATCAGCTACCATCCATTTCAATATCATACAACATCCTATCATATCTATAAGGACACTCCTTCTATCGCAGAAGATAATTGCGTCCGCAGACCATGAGAGATGATCTGTTGGCAAGTGATGCAGCGTTCACAGGCCACGGCTATGAAGGTTCCACGCATTACCCAGCTACCACCAAGTACAACATCAACTACCACCAAATACAATATCCTACAACATCAACTACCACCAAATACAATATCCTACAACATCAACAACCACCAAATACAATATCCTACAACATCAACTACCACCAAATACAATATCATACAACATCAGCTACAACAAAGTACAACATCACACATCAGCTACCACCAAGTACAACACACTCATCAGCTACCACCAAGTACAACATCACACATCAGCTACCACCAAGTACAACATCACACATCAGGTACCACCAAGTACAATATCACACATCAGCTACCACCAAGTACAACATCACACATCAGCTACCACCAAGTACAACGTCACACATCAGGTACCACCAAGTACAACATCACACATCAGCTACCACCAAGTACAACACACACATCAGCTACCACCAAGTACAACATCACACATCAGCTACCACCAAGTACAACATCACACATCAGCTACCACCAAGTACAACATCACATGCCATTAGCTACCATCCAATACAATACCACACACCATCTGCAGCCATTGAGCTTGGACACAGTGGACTATGGTGACTGTGGACTGTGGTGACAGAGGCTCGGACAGCTCAAGTCCACACTGTGTCAATAAAGTATCAAATGTCAGCACCATTGAGAGGCAGCAAGGCCGAAAGAGTAGGGCGTGGGTTCCATTCTCTATTTGTTGTTGTCACAATTTCACGGCGATTTGAACAGGTGAGCAATGAGGATCTTATTGTTAGTGAGGTATAGTGAGGTATAGTGAGGTATAGGGAGATATAGTGAGTTGAAGAGAGTTCTAGAAATGTGTTGGTAGTGAGGTATAGAAGGGGTTCAAGATGGTTCTAGAAATGTGTTGGTAGTTAGGTATAGAGTGGGTTCAAGATGGTTCTAGAAATGTGTTGGTAGTTAGGTATAGAGTGGGTTCAAGATGGTTCTAGAAATGTGTTGGTAGTGGGGTATAGTGAGTTCAAGATGGTTCTAGAAATGTGTTGGTAGTTAGGTATAGAGTGGGTTCAAGATGGTTCTAGAAATGTGTTGGTAGTGACGTATTGTGAGTTCAAGATGGTTCTAGAAATGTGTTTGTAGTGGGGTATAGTGAGTTCAAGAGAGTTCTAGAAATGTGTCGGTAATGAGGTATAGTGAGTTCAAGAAGGTTCTAGAAATGTGTTGGTAGTGAGGTACAGACATACTGGCCCGTTTGGTAGGTTGGGACAAAACTATATTATTAGTGTTAATACAAAGATATAGAAAGATACCAGTTTGCACATTGACATAGAAAGACAGTGGTTGGTAGATTGACATACAAAGTCAGTGTTGGTAGATTGACATACAAAGTCAGTGTTGGTAGATTGACATACAAAGACAGTGACATACAAAGACAGTGACATACAAAGACAGTGACATACAAAGACAGTGACATACAAAACATACAAAGACAGTGACATACAAAGACAGTGACATACAAAGACAGTGACATACAAAGACAGTGACATACAAAGACAGTGACATACACAGACAGTGACATTGAATGCATGTCTTATGTGCATGTTGGGGTGATGTCTCAATTTCCCCAATTTCAACTCGCCGAGTTGTTAGGTCCTCGTGTTTAACGTGTTCATTTTTAAAAATCACCAAAGGCCATCAAAAATTTCCCGAAAGGTCTAAAACAGATCCCACATAGCGCTAAAAATTTCCTCGCAGATCTTTAAAAAAAATCCTCAGAAGTCTTAAAAAAGTACCTCATAGGTCTAAATAAATTTCTCAGGTTTAAAAAAAAAATTTCTTCTATATCTTTAAAAAAAATCTTCATATGGATTAAAATTATTCCTCATTGGTCTTAAAAAACAAAAAAAAACAACAACCAAATATCTTTTAAAATTCCTCATAATTCTTTAAAAGAGCCCTCGAAACTCTGAAAAATTTCCTCATAGTTCTTTTAAAAAAAGAAAAGATTCCCCATAGCTCTTTAAAAAGTGCTCATAAGCATTAAAAGAAATGTGCCATATATTTAAAAAAAATCCTCATAGCTCTGATTGGAATAATATAATTCACATGACTCATTTCGTATAGGAACATTGATTCAGGCAGTCGTGTCTGGGCGTGTAGCGATAGGCGCAGCTAGAACTTAGACGTAGGCATTCATGTCTGGACGAGTAGCGATAGGCGCAGCTAAAACATTGATGCAGGCATTCATATCTGGACGAGTAGCGATAGGCGCAGCTAAAACTTAGACGTAGGCAGTGATGTCTGGGCGAGTAGCGATAGGCGCAACTAGAACTAGGACGCAGGCAGTCGTGTCTGGGCGAGTAGTGATAGGCGCAGCTAGAACTATGACGCAGGCAGTCCAGTCATGTCTGGACGAGTAGCGATAGGCGAAGCTAGAACTAGGACGTAGGCAGTTCAGTCATGTCTGGGCGAGTAGTGATAGGCGCAGCTAGAACTTAGACGTAGGCCGACGTGTCTGGTCGAGAAGCAATAGGCGCAGCTATAACTCAGACGTAGGCAGTCATGTCTGGACGAGTAGCGATAGGCAAAGCTAAAACTTAGACGTAGGCAGTCATGACTGGACGAGTAGCGATAGGCGCAGCTAGAACTTGGACGTAGGCAGTCATGTCTGGACGAGAAGCAATAGGCGCAGCTATACCTCAGACGTAGGCAGTCATGTCTGGACGAGTAACAATGGGCGTACTAGAACATGGACGCAGGCACTCGTGTCTAGACCAGTAGGTATAGCTAGAACATAGAGGTATTAAGCCTACGAGACATTTTACCAATTTTAATGCTTATTAATTTAGTTGTCAGTGACTGTTATTCAAAACGAACTAAGGCAGAAATGGGATTTTCAACACACATTGAAACAGACGGGCTAGACTCGTATAGAAAAATATAATCTCAATAGCATGTACCCTATTGTTTGTTATAAATAATGCAAAGGAACATCATGTTTGTTTGTTTGGTTGTTTTTTTTTTTTTTAACAGGGATGGAGGAGAAATAATGAAAATGAAACACGCCTCATAAAATAGAGAAAATGAGTATTTTATAAATGGACAAAACAAATAATCTTGTAAATAGACCAATCTAATAACTCTATAAGTAGATAAATCTAATAATCGTAAAAATTGGCCAATCATATAACCATATATTAAACAAGCTGAATAACATTACAAATAGACAAACCAAATAACCATACAGATTGACAAACTAATAATCTTATTAATAGACTAACCGAATAAGCTTGTAAATAGACCAACCGAATAACCTTATAAATAGACCAACCGAATAACCTTATAATTAGACAAACCGAATAACCTTATAACCAGACAAACCGAATAACCTTATAACCAGACAAACCAAATAACCTTATAACCAGACAAACCGAATAACCTTATAACCAGACAAACCGAATAAACTTATAACAAGACAAACCGAATAACCTTATAACCAGACAAAGACCATCGAGTGATATTTAATAAGTTACGGGCAACAATAAAAAAACGCGTGTTTTTTTTTTTGGTGGGTTGCGCGGTTGGGGGTTGGGAGGGGGGATATTTTTCCCCTCAGATTCCAATATGTTTCTGGAATCCAGCAAAAGTTCAAGCAGTACGCTTTAACAGTCACCCACACTATCTGGCCCCTTTCCACCCCTACATGAAAGTTCATTTTAACAATAAATGTGAACATAAAGTTCACTTTTAAAGAAGATGACGGGAAAATATAGCAGGGGGGGGGGTGAATTGGTTGGGGTGGGGGCGGGGGATTATACAATTAAAACACGAACGATAACTCCTGGTCGTCGACGATCTAAAAAGGGGGAAGACAACCCAATTTTTTTTAAAGGCGTCCCCCCCTCTCTTTTTTCCCTCCCTGGTGTCATGTCAACGAATGTCATCGATCCCGTCCGTCATGCAGCGCTTCGATAACTCCGCCCTCAAGTGGGCGTGGCCGGTCTGTCAACAAACCGACTCGCAGGAAGAGACTTGTGATTGTCAACAGGATCGTGTTTGTCCTTATAACAAGCCCCTCAATGGTCCGGTGGGTGGGGAAAACAAGGTTCTAGTTTTTTTTAAAAAAAAGAGAAAGTGTATATAAATGTTACCAGGGTGGGTGGTGGTGGTGGTGCGCTAGGATAATGACTTTAAAATTTTAGAAAGCAAAGAAAAGAGGGGGTGGGTGTGGGATGGGGGGGGGGAGTCGACGAAGAGTTTGAGAAGGCTTCGAACCAGACATCATTTCTAATAGCTGGTGGGAGAGTTCCGTCGATCGGAGATTCAAGTGATACCCCGATGTGACGCGAGAGTTGGTCGAGAGAAGTGGCCATTGATCTTATCGTGTTGCTACAGGCGCTCGCTCGGACCAGCTGACCAACGAAACGCTGGAGCGGCGGGGGAGAGAAAACACATACGACAAAATTTCTGGATATACGTGAATGTAGAAACAAACAAGTACTGTTTTAAAAGGAGAAGGAAAAAGAAAGTTGTTTTCCAAAAAATTAAAGTTTTTTTGTTTTTTTTTTTGTTTTTTTTGGAGGCATCAGTCCAAAAGACAGCAGACGTTAAGGACAGTGATTGGAATCGGTTGTGTCTTGCAAGGACCAGTGTCTCGGGGCAATGAGGAACACGCGGGCAGACATCATTCGGCCAAGGGCAGTAAGTGTCATTTCTAAACATTGATTATTTCTTCACCTGTGCCCTAATTAACGGCCCTGGATTCTGACGTAAGTAGTTTATGGGATTTTTTGCGAGTACGCCGCGAATGGTGTCTTAAGAAGGGGAGGTAATGATTCGCATCGCATTATCTTCCCCCTTTCCTTTAATCTCCCCCTTTATCAGTGTTTATTTGTAATCATTGAAACAGTAAATGGCGGAGACTGGAGGACATAAAACGTTCACTCCTCTCTTTATTCTTTCTTGTACATTTACGTCTCTCGTGAAACTTACCTCGGCGAGCTGTGCTTATGAGGGCCGAGAGCGAGCGGCCAATCGATACTCACGCTATAGGTGAGATCGATCAGGGTGGGTTGATCAAGTTAACTGATGATTTGTGTGGTTAATCGATGCAACATTTTACCAGCGGGTCCTTGGTTTTTACCCCCCCCCTCTCCACCCTTAAAGCTAATCGGCCACACTGCACTGAAAGATAAAGTTTATAAAAACATACAACATCTAGCCTCACTTAATACGAACGTTTCTAACCGTTACGGCTGAATATGTTTTAGAATTCTACTTCTAGGTTGTCTCTTTATTTTTTCCCCACTCGTTACCTCCTCGTGCGTCAGATATGTTACCTCTTGAAAGTACACGAGTACGTTTGTATACAAGAACTAGACCCGGAAACGCGAAAAAAAAAGAGTGGGTCTTGATTCCCTTACTCACTCTCACACCACAGCCACTACAACAACAACAACAACAACAACAAACAAAGCATGCATGAAAATTCAATAAAATAAATTGTAGACTAATTTGTGTTTGTATAATTCTGTTAATGTAAGTCCACAAATAATTGTTAAAACTATTGAAATACAGAAAATGTCCGTTCTATGACAGGCTCACATTTAATATCAAGAAATATGCGATCTAAATAAAAAGATCAAATAATTCTTAAATACTATTTTTAACAATATTTTAAAGTAATAATATTAGGCTAAAATATAACTCTTCATACTCAGCCGGGTATAATTTACCTAATTAATGATTCGATTTCTAAACATGGTAGCAGTAATTAAAATCAACAACAAACCGAACAGATAAAACTCATTGAATGAGATTCTTCTAAACACCATCAGCCCTTTAGGTGCTGGATAATCGTAGTTCTTGTTGTAATCCTTGGCACATTTTCAATAACAAATACAAACAGCACAAAACTATTTCCGTAATGTTTTCTTTTTAAAACCCGTTCAAGTTGATATTAACATTTATTTATTTTTTAAAGTAATGTTGAGAATATTGATATATACATACAAACATACACACACACACACACACACACACACACACACACACACACACACACACATATATATAAAATTGATTCTTTTTTTTCTTTTGAACGTTTTTTTTTTCCATTTGTTCCAAGTTTTATACCAATAATAACAAGTAAATGGCATAAGAAATTAGAAATCTCCTTTAACCATTAGCACATAAAACATGGCTTTGAGATCCCCTAACCTTACTTAACACATTACTACTGAACAATAACTTTAGTTAACACATAGTCTTTACAATAACCTTACTTAAAACATGAAGTCTGGACTATAACATTACTTAACACTAGGTTTAACGAATTCAAAATTTTAAAATCCGACTTGAGCCGGATTTGGCCGAATTTATGTAGTGAAATCCGGTCAAATTCGTAGCCGGAGCCGGATTTGTTGAAATGGCCGCATTCCGGATTTGCCGGAGCTGGGGCCAAAGTCCGGTCTACCCCTACTTAATACAAAGTCTGTACAGTAGTCTAAGCATAATTATCAAAAAGTCATTCACAATCCTGTATTCTTCCTTATCTAATAGCCAATAGCATTTTCCAGGTAACTTATTTTAGTTGCGTGTTACGATATCATTAAATCCGACAATTTTTATATCAAATAGAAGGTTAACATTTGTTGTGAGAGGTCTCATATGGTCTAATTTAGATCAAATTTGTGATCAGAGGTCTTTTAGGGTCTAATTTAGATCAAATTTGTGGTGAGAGGTCTTATATGGTCTAATTTAGATCAAATTTGTGATCAGAGGTCTTTTAGGGTCTAATTTAGATCAAATTTGTGGTGAGAGGTCTTTTAGGGTCTAATTTAGATCAAATTTGTGGTGAGAGATCTTTTAGGGTCTGATTTAGATCAAATTTGTGGTGAGAGGTCTTTTAGGGTCTGATTTAGATCAAATTTGTAACCACAGAGATTTTTTAGGGTCTAATTTAGATCAAATGTATGATGAGAGGTCTTTTTAGTGTCTAATTTAGATCAAATTTGTGGTGAGAGGTCTTTTAGAGTATAATTTAGATCAATTTTGTGGTGAGAGGTCTTTTAGGGTCTAATTTAGATCAAATTTGTGGTGAGAGGTCTTTTAGGGTTGTTTTTGTTGAATCTTCATATTTCTCTTTAGATTTTGATAATACTGCGGCAATCTGCAGCGGGAATTCATTGAGCTGCAAACTGATGCTGAATGTCGCAGCAGACAATTTCTTCTCTTTGACTTTTAGAGTGAGCTTCATGGTTAAAGAGAGATTAAAAGGAATTCGAACATTTGTTTTAAAAAAAAATGCTTAGCTTGTTTGGCTCGACATACTTGTGTAAGCAGACATTTTCAGTTATGAATTTTAACAAGATCTGTGTTAGGACGAGAATAATTGACCCTCAACTACGTGATATCAAATATCATACGTATCAAAACCATGGCATTGAGCCTGACCTCACCATTTACTGCATTCAACATCTCAGTTTACCCCGGCCCGCGAATATCTTTGCATAAAGGAATATGGCCCGCCATGCAAAAAGTTTGGACATCCCTGACGTACATGTATGTTTGATGTTTGATTCACCTATAGGTATGTTTGATGTTTGGGTCACGGCGCGGAGTCATTTAATGACACTGGTCTGTTTATAAATTGTGAGGGGGGGTAATGTTTTCTCTCAATATTTACGTGCTAAACGAAGTGCATATAACAAGGGAATTTATTGTTGTGGGGAAAAATCAAAAAAAAAATCTTACTCTCTATGTTTAAATCTGAGTATTTGATATTTATTTGATGTTATCCTGTGGTTAGAAATAGACACCACGCACGATTGATTACATATTTTTAATGAATAATCCAATACCGTCAGCCCATAAAAATAAGTGTTTTATGTTTTATAATTGATAACATTTTTTTTTGAGTTCCTTCACTAGCAATGTTATAAACAATGGCTCGCGAGCCAGATGTGTCTCTATTGATGACTGCATCTGGCTCTCAGACAAATCTTCGTCACAAAAAAAAAAAAAAAAAAAAAAAAAAAAGCCTGTTTTTCCAGACTCATTTGATCTACAAATAAATTGCGTATAAAACAACTTGGCAATGTTAGAAAAAATCAGAGACATAATTATTGTACTTTAATTGTTGAAATTAAACAATATGCACATACTTAACTTGAATTTTTAGTTGTAAACATACATGTGATTGCTGTCACAGATTTACTTTTTACAGTATATGGTGTTTATGGCTCTTTCAGAAAAGAAGTTTCCCGACCCCCGTTATAAACTAACGACATAGACCATATACCATTATTTTTTTTCGGGGTTAAATGATATTTTTATTAAACAATTCTTTTAAGTTCAAGAGCATAAGTTAAAAAATATACAAATAAAAGCCCCATAAAATTATCTTGACAATTTCAATCTTTAGCCATAATTATATTTTTATATACGCCACATCAGCACTCTCAGTGATGTGTTGTTGATAGTTAACTTATAAGACTGTGAGGTTAAGAACTATTTATGGCCGTCAATAAAATAACATATAAGACGGTGAGGTGAAGAACTATTTATGGCCGTCAATAAAATAACTTATAAGACGGTAAGGTTTAGGAACTATTTATGGCCGTCAATAAAATAACTTATAAGACGGTAAGGTTAAGAACTATTTATGGCCGTCAATAAAATCTTACTGGAATAAAAATGAATCATGATCATTATTCAACTGTTACTATTATTTTGTTTATATCACGTGTGTGCGTGCTGATATAATCTGCCACAAATTAACTAACTCACTTTTTGAAAATTTGTGGAGCATCTAGTGAATAAAAACGATCAAATTTATTGCCGCTCACTTTATTTAAACTTTGAACAGATAAAAACCGACATTCGTCAATGTAATGAGTATTTGGTAACTTCACAGACCGGAGGTGAAAACAACTATCTTAAGGAGCTCTTATAAAAATCAATACAATGAGAAATATAAAAATTTATGACGCAATATGACGATTATTCTGAGAATTATCACACCCCCCTCCCCCCACTTCCCTCAGAATCCCCATCCGTACAGTTTTTTGTCTATTTATATTATTCTTCTCATGAACTTAAAACGGGATTATTATATCAAAGAGATGACACGTGACACGATTTCCAGGAAAACACAATGGATATAAAATAACAAGTCAGCTTTATTCGAATGGGAAACAGATGCATGAAATACCCCCCCCCCCACCAACAGCCATAATTTAGATATTATGCGTGCAAACCCCTCCTCCCCGCCCCACACCACATACCTTTTTTGTCAGCAGAAATGCGACTCTAGAAAAATCCGAAACAAGTGAAGCGAAACGTTATTTTAACTCAGTATGAGCAGACGGCCAACTTGCCTGGCACTGAGTGCTTCAAACCCGCCAACAGACGCAATATGAAGGAATACAAACGGATTTAAATGACATGGTTTTTATTTAAATAGTATACCAACTTATGTGTGTACGCACAATTATCACTCTTAAAGATCAATTTGGCCAATGCCGTTAGGTCCTGGAAAAGGTTTAATTGAAAAACGTTTCTTTAATTCATTCCCGAAGCTTCATAAATAATTTTATTAAAAATACCAATGAAAGGAAGGGAGTACATTGAAAATATTGATTTCCATCTTTGTTTTATTTAGTTTCTTGGATTTAGTTAGTAACTGTAGTTTGACATACTTTGTTATTAGGTTTACTAGCAGATTATTGTTTGGAATCGCATTAACGTCATTGGTTAGGTTTAGGGTTATAATTTGAACAGACTTGATCTGGTTTTATAACTCAAGACTTAAACACATTTTTAAAAAAATATTTCTTTAAATATCTCTTTAATTATCTCTTTAAAAATCTCTTTAATCATCTCTTTAAACATCTCTTTAAACATCTCTTTAAACATCTCTTTAAACATCTCTTTAAACATCTCTTTAAACATCTCTTTAAACATCTCTTTAAAGATCTCTTTAAACATTTCTTTAAACACCTCTTTAAACATCTCTTTAAACACCTCTTTAAACATCTCTCCAAGCATCACTTTAAACACCTCTTTAAACACCTCTTTAAACATCTCTTTAAACACCTCTTTAAACATCTCTTTAAACACCTCTTTAAACATCTCTTTAAACACCTCTTTAAACATCTCTTTAAACATCTCTTTAAACACCTCTTTAAAAATCTCTTTAAACATCTCTTTAAACATCTCTTTAAACACCTCTTTAAACATCTCTTTAAACATCTCTTTAAACATCTCTTTAAACACCTCTTTAAACATCTCTTTAAACATCTCTTTAAACACCTCTTTAAACACCTCTTTAAAAATCTCTTTAAACACCTCTTTAAACATCTCTTTAAACACCTCTTTAAACACCTCTTTAAACATCTCTCCAAGCATCACTTTAAACACCTCTTTAATCATCTATTGAAACATCTATTTAAGCATCTCCATCAACATCTCTTCAGACTTTACTTTCTTAAGTTACTATATCAAGCATTTATCTGAATGTTGACTGTAGCTTATTTGGACCTCTTTGTCAATATGTCGGTTTTTTGTTGTTTTGTTCGTTTGTTTGTTTGGTTTGTTTTTTGTGTGTGGTGCGTGTAGGGATTGTGTAATGTGTTGATGTTAATCCTCCGCCTGTAACACTTATACTATGTGTAAACGTGTTAATTCCCGTACTTATACTTTTAACTACCGTGTCGTAACGTGAGCCGTATGAATATGAAACTTAGAGATAATAAGGATGGGAGTGTAGGGGAGGCGTGTCACTTCTAAGACTAACGGTTGGGTTTGTTTTCAGGACATCGAGGTGGCTGAAAGTTTGGGATACACCAGGATGTTTGGGAGACATTATGATGGGTAGGAGATATTAGGATGGGTTGGAGATATTAGGATGGGAGGAATATTTTAGAATGGAAGGGAGGCATTAGGATTTGTGGGAGATATTAGAATTTGTGGGAGATATTAGGATGGGTGGGAGATATTAGGACTTGTGGGAGATATTAGGATGTGTGACAGATATTAGGATTGGTGGGAGATATTAGGATGGGAGAGATATTAAGATGGGTGGGAGATATTAGGATGGGAGAGATATATTAGGATGGGAGGGAGATATTAGGATGGGGGGAGATATTAGGATGGGTGGGAGATATTAGGATGGGAGTGATATATTATGTTGAGAGTGAGATATTTGGATGGGTGGGAGATATTAGGATGGGTGGGAGATATTAGGATGGGTGGGAGATATTAGGATGAGTGGGAGATGTTAGGATGGGTGGGATATATTAGGATGGAAGGGATATATTAGGATGAGAGGGAGATATTAGGACGTTCGGCATCATTCCATCTCGCAAGATGATGGTGTATCACCGTTGGTCTGAGATGCATTTCCTCGAATGGCTGTGTAGTCCTATCATTGAGTGACAGTCTTTACCACAGCTTTTGCACACGAATTATTTGCTTCCCAATTTTTTGGCCTTTCTCCTAGTTCTTCTGTCTGTAGCCTCCACCATCCTTCGCTCCTCGGCTATTATGACGCCTTCCTTTAGATATTAGGGTGGGAGGGACATGTTAAGATGAGAGGGAGATATTGGGACTGGAGGGAGATATTTGGATGGGAGGGAGATATTAGGATGGGAGGGAGATATTGGGACTGGAGGGAGATATTAGGATGGGAGGGAGATTTGAGGATGGGAGGGTGATATTTGGATGGGAGGGAGATATTAGGATGGGAGGGAGATATTGGGACTGGAGGGAGATATTAGGATGGGAGGGAGATTTGATGATGGGAGGGAGATATTAGAATGGAGGGAGATATTAGGATGGGATGGAGATATTGAAACTGGAGGGAGATATTAGGAAGGGAAGGAGATATTAGGATTGGAAGGAGATATTAGTATGACAAGGAGATATTAGGATGGGAGGGAGATATTGGGACTGGAGGGAGATATTGGGAATGGAGGGAGATATTAGGATGGGAGGGAGATATTGGGACTGGAGGGAGGTATTGGGAATGGAGGGAGATATTAGGATGGGAGTGAGATATTGGTAATGGAGGCAGTTATTGGTAATGGAGGGAGATATTAGGATGGGAGGGAGATACTAGGATGGGGGGAGATATTAGGATGGGTGGGAGATATTAGGATGGGTGTTAGCTATTAGGATGGGGGGGCCGCGGTGGTCGATTGGCAAGCGCGCTCGACTGTCGCTCCGATGGTCACGAACTCGTTAGATTTAGAGGGCTGGATTCGGATGGCTGGATATGTAAGAAGGATGGGTAAGAAAGAATTGGTATTGACAAGGTTCAGAAGTAACCTAAAACTGGTTTTCGATATGTTCTATAATCTTAATGTAATGGATTTAAAAAAATGAAGTATGCTTTCGATAACTTCCAATACAGAGAACTGAGCAGTCATAAGAAATGGTCTAAACGACGTACTCTTCAACATGCTGACAGCGTTGGAAGATATTGATGGCAACATTATGACAAATTATTTTTTAGAAATTATCGTCATTCTCTTTTTACGCGAGAACAGAATAAAGTGATCAAAGGGCAAAGTGTGGTTAAAACATCTATTTTGTTCCCACATTTATTCCCCAAAACCTAGGCTGGTGTCTTCCTAACCTCAACACAAAATCAACACCGACTTTGATAGCTTACGTACAGTTCAATGATTGTTGAAAATGAAGGGTTCTGTGTTAGCATTTAGACCGGTGTTGGCGAAACTTTTTTGGGGTCGCGTGTCCAAAAATCCAACTAAAAACCAACTTTACTTAAAATGAAGTGCCAACACTCCAATGCACTCCGAAAAAAGGCGGCTGGTTCGATCAAGGAAACAGGGCCGTCTTTAGGCATAGGCAAACTCGGAAGCCGGCTGTCTAGGGCCTCCAATTAGTATCATCATTAATGGGGGGCATCACGCAAGAATCTTTAAATATTTAAAAATGATTTTTCTATTACATTTAGGGCCACCAAATTTACTTCGCCTAGGGCCTCCAATTCCATTAGGCCCGCCCTGAAGGAAGTAATACTTTAGTCTCGAGCAGCTGATGAGACTCTGCGTGCCGACTGTGGCACGCGTGCAATAGGTTTGCCAACAGTAATGTAGACCATTAGGTCAAGGGTTTCAATCACTGCTTAGACTCCCCACATAATTAGTTTTTGAGTGTATTTAAATTGTTGTCAAATACGAAAAGAAAATATATTTTCAAAACAATAAAAAGATTTCTCCATATTTTCTGTTATTGTATTTCCGTGTTGAAGTCGAAAAAAGAAAATGCAATTTAGCATGAAAGAGTTTTACAAAAATATACCTAACAATAGTTACATCATTGTGGCTGATGATGCACTTACCCAAGATGACCACTCAATCAGTGAGGTGAAGCTGAAATAGGTCAAAGATGACCACTCGATCAGTGGGGTGAAGATGAAATAGGTCAAAGATGACCACTCGATCAGTGAGGTGAAGCTGAAATAGGTCAAAGATGACCACTCGATCAGTGAGGTGGAGATGAAGTGGGTCACAGTCAGTGACATGAAATACATGACCAAATATTTATTTAGATTAGAGATTGAAAATGTATAAATAATTTGATTATATTGTGGATGCATACGTAAATAAATAACATAATCTATCCTACGTAAATACATTACATAATCTGTCACATTGGCGGTGAGGAATAGTTTCTAAAAATACTTGTTAACATTAGTGCTATGAGAAACTTGGTCTCTCTAACAATTATCATTCTCATTTTTAAACACGATTTCGAAATAGATTTAAGCCGTATATATTTCAATAAATAAGTTCATGAACGATTTCAGATAATTATCAATTTCACGACATCGATCCAAAAACTCATGGCTTTAATAGACGATTTACGCATTTTCCAATGGGCGCATCTGTCAACATCAAACAAGGCGTTAGGTGCGAGGGACGGGGGGGGGATAGCAAATCATCAAAGGTTTAGGGGAGCTAAGCTGACCAATGCCCTACGAAGTGGGAACAGCAACAACTGACTTATATAACTAACACCCCCCCTACTGCTAGTTGGAACAGCAACAACTGACTTATATAACTAACACCCCCCCCCTACAACCATGAAAACCGATGTGCTGAAACAGATTTTGTGCAAGGTTGAGTATCGGAAGAAGCTTTTGTCAGTCGAGTCGCCATGTGACGTCACACGCCATCTCCTCGCGAAGATAAATAGAAATGATCTCACAAGACATGGCATAGAACACAAATATTAGACTGATGCATGATGGAAGGGGTGTGGATTGTGGGTCGACAATTATACAATCTTTCCGTTGTTATAATTTTAATAATAATAACTAATAAACAAAACCTCTAAAAATATCGGGAAAAACAACATCTTCAATTAATGATAATGATAGCAATATAATAGAATTTAACCGTTATTAACCCTGTCTTTTCAATATGATTTAGTTTTAAAACATGTCATGTAAAATAATGTTAAAATATATACTTTAACAATAAATTTATTTAATCATATCAAATTTAACTATTGTTAAAAGATGCACAGAAGCGCATATCAAATTTAACTATTGTTAAAAGATGCACAGAAGCGCATTTCAAATTTAACTATTGTTAAAAGATGCACAGAAGCGCATTTCAAATTTAACTATTGTTAAAAGATGCACTGAAGCGCATATCAAATTTAACTGTTGTTAAAAGATGCAAATAATTGTTTTGGAGTGGGTATTATTTCATGTTAGCGCTTCCGAAGTTTTCTAAACCTAATAATTTATGAGTTGAACCATTCTTTCAATCTACTTTGTTTATTACAACAGACAAATAAAGGGCATAATTTATGAATTGGACCAATCTTTCAATCTACTTAATTTATTATAACCAATAACAAACTTCCAAGTCTCAAAAATCTGCCTAGTGGTTAAGGGTTTCTCCTGTTTGTCCTACATGTAACTGTCATTATTTTATATTGTTTATTATATGATTTTAAAAAATATATATATAATTTACCAACTTTTAACCTAACACCAGCAGCCACTAAAATAACAAAGAATTAACCACCACTTTGTTCGAGTCCCACCATAGGATTCAAAACACAAGTGTTTAATAATTAAACAAACCGCCTTTTAAATATTCGACCCGAATGAATGTCTGATTTTTATGCTAATCCAACCGCTGTGTAGATAACAAATATTGCATGTTAATGGCGACATTGTCAGAGCGGACCGACCGACTATTGCCACGGTATCACTTAGCACGTACTCAAGTTTCCTTTGTCTACCACCAAGTGACGCTAATTGTGTTTACCGAGAAATCAATGGACACCGCTCTACAGTACAATAACCCGCAAAAACAACAACACTCCAAACTACAAAACAAAAGCCGGCCGACGCAACGGAACAATAGTAGATCTTCTAAAGCATTAATGGCTTTCACGGCTCGTAGTCGCCGTTTAAGACAATTACAGCCCGGCTCTACAGCCACGACAATGAGAGTCTCGCGCCGATAAAAAGCTACTTAACCACTAATCAGGTTTAGCCGAATGTCGGCATCTACTCGGCGATCGGCGGTTCAAGTCTATTTTGTTGGTTTCTTAAGGCGGGCCGTTACTGGCCGCCCGTTTTGTTCTCCGTTTATCTCTTGTCATCTTACAAGATGCTATCTGTCACTGTGCGGACCAGCAACGAGAAATGCCGAATAGTAAAAAAAAAAAATAATTAAAAAATGAAACTGTGGTTAGTCGGTGTATCGTTGTAATGGCTAACTGTTGAATGGTGTACATATGAGCAAGGTTAGTAATAATTCGATGGCTAACTGTTGAATGGTGTACATATGAGCAAGGTTAGTAATAATTCGATGGCTAACTGTTGAATGGTGTACATATGAGCAAGGTTAGTAATAATTTGATGGCTAACTGTTGAATGACGTACATATGAGCAAACTTAGTAACAATTCGATGGCTAACTGTTGAATGACGTACATATGAGCAAGGTTAGTAATAATTTGATGGCTAACTGTTGAATGACGTACATATGAGCAAGGCTAGTAATAATTTGATGGCTAACTGTTGAATGACGTACATATGAGCAAGGTTAGTAATAATTTGATGGCTAACTGTTGAATGACGTACATATGAGCAAAGTTAGTAATAATTCGATGGCTAACTGTTGAATGACGTACATATGAGCAAGGTTAGTAATAATTTGATGGCTAACTGTTGAATGACGTACACATGAGCAAGGCTAGTAATAATTTGATGGCTAACTGTTGAATGACGTACATATGAGCAAGGTTAGTAATAATTTGATGGCTAACTGTTGAATGACGTACATATGAGCAAAGTTAGTAATAATTCAATGGCTAACTGTTGAATGGTGTACATATGAGCAAAGTTAGTAATATTTTGATGGCTAACTGTTGAATGGTGTGGATATGAGCAAGGTTAGTAATAATTTGATGGCTAACTGTTGAATGACGTACATATGAGCAAAGTTAGTAATAATTCGATGACTTATTGTTGAATGGTGTACATATGACCAAAGTTAGTAATAATTCGATGGCTAACTGTTTGGTGACGTACGTATGAGCAAGGCTAGTAACAATTTTTAACCAAGTCTATTGAGTGACTTTTTATCACTCCTCATTCTATCTCGCAATTTACCAAACGTAGCCAACCCCCCCCCCCCAACCCCAACCCTTGCCTCAAACTATCAAAGCAAAATTTACATGCTTCAGAAAATGTCGATCCACTTTGCGCCCACTTTCCATGAATCCATAGACGACTATTTGACAACAAATTTCTGCTTCCCCTACCCCCTCTTTACCCATCAACAAGTTCGAACACCAAGGAATCTCAAAGCATTCATACATTTCCATATTTCAACAGATTAATTGACGAATAAAAGCGAATAAACAAAAAAAACAACAAACAACCATCTAACAACCAACTCTTCCCGAATGTTATCAGACCGACTTACAAAAGTTGGTCATGTATGAAGAAATTATTATTTCTTAGATGTTATGAGAGATTTCATGCAGTCATCACTTCTCCGTTTTTTGTTATTTCTTTACCGGACAATTAATTTGAGAACTTCAAAGCCGTGAATGAACAGTGAAAACAAGAGAAGTTTGATACCCTTTAGGGTGTTTGAAGAATGGCTGTAATTATTCTTCTCTTTTTTGGTGACCTAACTCACCTACTAACACTATTCGATCACATAGATACACTAGTTACCACCATCAGCATTGACTTTGACATTTTGAAAAGGCTTTTAATTCAGGGGTCGGGAAACATTTTGTCCGAGAGAGCCATAAACCAGGGCCATCTTAACGCATAGGGCCGTTGGGCATTTGCCGGGGGGCCACGGGCATAGGGGCCCCATGGGAATATGTTTATTTAAATATATTATATTTATTGTTTATTCCTGGGTGGGGGCGCACTCTATCTTTGCCCAGGGGCACAACACTATATCCTTGCCCGGGGCCCAAAATGGTGTAAAGACAGGTCTGCCATAAACACCAAATTATATGTTGAAAAGTAATTCCTTGAGAGCCATGCATTATATTTGCAACTAAATATTCAGGTAATTGTGTAAATTTTGTGTAATTTCAACACCAAAAGTACAATAATTATGTTTCTGAATTCTTTTTAATAACATTGTTATCATGTTTTTATATTCAATTAATATTGTAGATCAAAGGATTATGAATAAACTTTAAAATAATAAAAATTTCACATCTGTCTGAGAGCCATGTGCAGCCATCAATGGAGCCACATCTGGTTTCCCGACCCCTATTCTCATTAATACTCTTCATGACCATGTTAAACACACGTCATTAGCCATATAAGTCTTAGCCGTGTACATCTTGTTTAAATGAGAAAATTTACAGACGTCTAAAATTTTAAGCGCCCAGTCTCGGAATCACACACTTTCCATTATTAAAAACTAAAGCACGGGTTCCCAACCTGTTGGTCGCGAATGTATGTTCTGTGCGATGGCCAACTGATACAGTAAACTAAACAATATTAATCAGTATAATTCAATTGTTTTTTTTATTGGTGTCTTCAAGTTTGATTAAATTAATACATTTGAAAATACTTGAAACAAGTTTAATCTAGGTACGTTATTAAGTGTGTTTAAACATGTGTTGGTTGTTTGAGATTCATGTGAATCGACTTTATTGTTTGATGTCAGTTACTCCTAACTTAACTGAGAGTTTGAGAAGATAAAGAAGTAAAACGTCCAGGTGCCCACAGAACGAGCTCACTGTCTATATGACTATATGTATAGCTATCATTCGTACCCAACTTTTAACGTGACGATGCTTGCCTTTCCGAGGTGTTTTTTTTTGTGTGGTTTGTTTGTTTGTTGTGTCTACATATCTCAGCGTGGTTGGATTTTCAACCAATTTTTTGCTTATTAACAAAATAAATGAATTAATTAAATGTAGTGAAAGACAAGAGGTTGGCGGTAACAAAAACTCACTGATCATGAATTTAAACATCACACAAATTATTGAGACTGTAAAAGTTCGTTGGTGTTGCGTTTTTCTTTTAAACACACAACAAATGGCGTTTTTCTTTTAAACACACAACAAATGGCGTTTCTCCCTTAAAAATACAACAAATGACGTTTTGCCCGTAAACCCACAACAAATGGCGTTTTTCCCTTAAAAATACAACAAATGACGTTTTTTCCTTTAATACTCAACAAATGTGGTTGATTACTTCCAGGCCAATCGATCTACTGACTAGTAACAGAATAATTTTGTACTTTTAGTCCGTTAAAAAATTGATGAAAAATTTAATTTTCATTATTCTTTTTAAAAAATTCCTAAAATGATTTATAACTTGTTAAACATTTTTAAAAAAATATATGTTGTGGGAGGGGGTATAACATTATTTCAAATCGGGTGACATGATAATTTATCGACATATTCTTACTGCTAACACTCTTGGGGATTTTGGGGAGATTTTACTCCTTAATTCTAATTTAGTTCAGTTCTAAACAGTAAAGCCGACATGGTACGTTGCTGCGCCAAACAACTTGTGTACATCACAATAGGAACTATCCACAAGGACACTTGGGAACTATGTTCCCTCCAAGGTTCCTTGGTCCGGGTGCAAAGTAACAAATACCATGCATTTTTATTTTTACAAACTTTTATACCCCAAAATCACAGCTATAATATAACACTATAGAAATTAGCTGCGCGGGGATTCTAAACAGCTGCGCGGAGTTAGACACATTTCTGTGCGGCCGCGGCGCCGCGCAGCCTAGAAGGAACATTCCTGGGGCTATGTGTTAAATGAGTGTCTTTCCACTTAACTAATTGGCAGTAGCAATAACCATCGAGTTGATTACTATTTAGGTAAGATCATTTCTGACAGGGTTTAATACAAAATTACAGGTAACCTTTCTTTACATGAACCCCTTCCATAAAACAAATGACTTTTTTACGACTTTTCATTGTACATCTGTGAATGTTGTAAGAAATATTCCCTGGATATACGCCCTGAAATCTAATGGAGATGCCTAGTGGAAATTATCCATTGTGGATACGTCCGCACAATCATCATCCTGGATAAAACAGAACGTTTACCATTTTGGAAAGAAACGAACATTTTGTATTTACCTGTACCAAACCAACTACCACGTGACCATATAGATCTATATCTATACTCTTATTACACACGTATTAAAAGTGAGCTGCCGCAAAGTTCACTGTACAGATCCTCTGTTCTTCAGAATGACACCTGTGGCTAATGAAAAATGGTTTCTGTTTAATGGTTTTATTCATTAAAAACAACAACAACAACAAAAAAAAAAAAAGGTACAACAAAAAAAGACACACGAGTATCTGGTATTGTAACAAGACAAGTCCCAAGTGCTGACGACAATTAGAATGGACCTGGTAGAACTGGTGTGGAGATGCTATTGGTTGCAATTTTACAAGGGATAGAAGAGCCGGAGGGGGGGCGCTCTATGGACTTTTGTTAAATCGTGTATTGGGGAAATAAAACAAAAGTGACAAAGTCAAGGGAAGATAAACGAAAGTGAACATTCTCCTTGTGTAGATTAGCAGGTAGATAGATATATGTATGGGCTTTAAGATAAACGAATGAAAGTGAACTTTCTCTTTGTGTAGATTAGCAGGTAGATAGATATATTTGTGGGTTTTAAGATAAACGAATGACAGTGAACTTTCTCTTTGTGTAGATTAGCAGGTAGATATATGTGTGGGCTTTAAGATAAAGTAAAAAGAACAAAAAAAAAAAACAATCAACAAAATACAATTACAACGACTTTCAAGTAGGTTAGTGTGTTATCATATCAAAATAGAAAAGAATGTAAGTGTAGTAGCCATAGAAACAGTCACTGAGAGACGTGGAAGAGTGTATCGAGAAAAACCATGATGAAAATAAAAGTAATAAACAGATGGCCAGAGTCCTGGTGGCATCTGACTTGGTTCATACACGTTGCTGTCAATGTTGCCAAATCGTAACATGTAAAAACCAGGGAATCATCAATCGACTAACCCAGTACAGCTGTTTATGTTTAGTTACTTTGTTATGTCATTTGTGTCGTGGTATGGAGGGTTGACTACTTGTAACTGAACTGAAACGTCATCAGCTTAAGTTTAATAGACAGCCATTTCTGTGACATTGATCAGTGTACACAAAAATATTATTTGAGTGGCATATGCGTTCCGAAATGTATAGATTAATTAAAAATAATTTTAAAAAAAAATAAGCCTTGAAAAAAAAGTATGTTTTGTGAAATGATGTTAGTCATAATTAATGTAGCTGACCCCATGTCTTGTATGGGACATGATGACGTAGAAAGGGGTCAGGTTGTTCTACCCTGGGAGAAACATTTTTCTTTATATAAAGAGACGATTTTTTTTTCAAACTGTAAATTTGGTTTGTGGTAGCTCGCTTCAGGGGCGGCCACTGGGCCAGATACGCTCCTGATTATCACGTGTAGTACCCATATTTGATTCACGGGGAGGTTTAAATGTACGAGCGAATAAATCACCGAATTAAATACTTTTAACCCTTAGAGACCCACAACACAGGCCGGCATAGATCCTTGTCGGGGCCGATCTGAGGGCGCATTGTTTCCCCCCCTCGCTGTTCTCACCGATACGGGTACTTACCCGGCCAGGTTCTTATGCCAACCCGGCAACCTGACACTAATCTGGCCTAGTGTTGACCGCGAGGGTGTGAACAGTGGGCCCCCGATATACGCCCCCTGAACCCCTCATTAGCACCGCTTGTATACCTGCGACGTCAGGCCCCCGGTAGCCTGAATGTTTTATCTGTCTGTGAATGTGCAGGCATCCATCTCTCATGTCCTGTCCCTGCTTACTTCTGTCCGGCCTTTCTTTTCTTTTTCTTCGCTTCTTCTCCTTTCCCCCAGCCTCTCTCTCGCTTTCTTCCATACCTTCTAACCAACTCTCTTATATTGATCGCCCCCCCCCCCAGGAAAAAAATTAATTAATATTACGTGTTTGAAGCTTCCTATGACTATTTAAAAATGTGTTTGACTGGCCAGGGTCGGCCCCAAGGAATCGAAAGCCCTAGGCGGCTGCCTAAGTTGCCTATGCCTAAAACCGTCCCTACACTGGCAGTAACTTAATTAATGTCAGCGACTAGTTCACCCAATTGATCATACAACTCCATCAAACACGAATGCACATGAAACAAACAACCACATCACTGTACAGTCAGGCCCCACATCACTGTACAGTCAGGCCCCACATCACTGTGCGGTATTAAAGAAGAGAGGCTGACCAGATACGAGTCAAGCAACGGCAGACATGGAGTGAATATCATGGCATCAATGCTTCCATGTCATCCTATTATGTCATTATCTTATACAAACCACCCGCCCCTTCCTGCAATCACACGCTACCCCATCCCCCTCTACTCAGTTGTGATAAAATTCTAGTCGCCTCCCCTGCACAGGTGAAATAGTTTCCATGGCTGTGACAACTGTTTTAATTGTACTGACGACTGTAGTCGGCGATAGTTAAGACGAGTATTGAAAAAAATTATTTTTGCGTGAAATGTGTGGCGGTGGGAGGACATGGGGGTGGGGGCACGACATCGCATTGCTGATTAAACAATTTATGTTACATATCGTGTCTCGCGGCGAAAGGTACTCAAAGTGAAAACAGCGGTTCTCAAACAATAGCAATTTGTTACTGGAAAAAAAAAAAAGGTCTCATCAGAGGTTTACGTCAAACTCGATAACGACATAAAGATCTTATCTACCACAGACGCTTATTCTTCAACAACTCATAATCTTCAACAAATCATAATCTTCAACAACTCATAATCTTCAACAACTCATTCTTCAACAGCTCATTCTTCAACAACTCATAATCTTCAACAACTCATTCTTCAACAACTCATAATCTTCAACAAATCATAATCATCAACAACTCATAATCTTAAACAACTCATAATCACCAATAACTCATAATCAGCAACAACTCATAATCATCAACAACTCATAATCATCAACAACTCATAATCTTCAACACTCATAATCATCAACAACTCATAATCATCAACAACTCATAATCTTAAACAACTCATAATCATCAACAACTCATAATCATCAACAAATCATAATCATCAACAACTCATAATCTTAAACAACTCATAATCATCAACAACTCATAATCATCAACAACTCACAATCATCAACAACTCATAATCTTAAACAACTCATAATCATCAACACAATTCAATGACACTCGCGTCTGTAGCACCACTCACCACTCCACGCGTACTTCAATTATAACAAACGCCTGATATAATCTTGCCCCAATACCACGCCGATAATTCAACCCCACCCAAATGTTGCGCAACTTTCCTAAACAAGCACAAACAACGCAACTCAATGTTCTTTAATCTCACCACGTTTAACTTTCTCTTTTGGGGTCCTGTAAACACTCTGATGACCCGGCTCAACTTATAGCAGGCGAGCCTCATCAGGTGGGCATCGCCATACGGGTAACTTTCTGCAGGTATCGGGGTCAACTTAAGTCTTCGGTTTAATTCGGCGAAATGCAAGATACACAATACCAATAACTGACATAGTCCTATACTATATGACATAATAATATTAAGCGACTGTCTTGTCCCCTTCTCTGCTTGTCCCCTTATCTGTTTGTCCCCTTCTCTGCTTGTCCCCTTCTCTGTTTGTCCCCTTCTTTGTTGTCCGATTCTCTGTTTGTCCCCTTATCTGTTTGTCCCCTTCTCTGTTTGTCCCCTTCTCCGTTTGTCCCCTTCTCTGTTTGTCCCCTTCTCTGTTTGTCCCCTTCTCTGTTTTTCCCCCTTGTCTGTTTGTCCCCTTGTCTGTTTGTCCCCTTCTCTGTTTGTCCCCTTCTCTGTTTGTCCCCTTTCTCTGTTTGCCCCCTTCTCTGTTTGTCCCCTTCTCTTTTTGTCCCCGTGTTAGATCCACCGGAAAGCGATCGAATAATTCAGCATTTAAACCAGCTTCAGATTTCAACACTGACTTGAGAATTGGGCGAGGCGTCCGGTGAATATGTTCAATTGTATGGCTGATAACACGAGTACTGGCATTCTTTGTTTTACGACAGTCTTAACTGAGACGATTGTACAACAACCGGGGCGGGCGCGAGGGTGTGGGGTAGAAAGTCGGTTGGGTTGCAATGGTGGTGACTGTGACAGTGTCTTTTCAGACAACAGCCCACTCACCCCCCCACCCAACCCCAGTAGAATGGATCCATGTTATTCTACCCCAGTCAGTAGTGTGAATTGTTCTTTTTTTTTTAAAACGCCCACGTTACTAGAAGTTACTGCCTTCAATGTCGTGTGGTCTTATCCCACTTTCACTTACGGGTTTAAACGTTAATACGATTCTATCATGACGTCTGCTTGTTTAAACAACCCAGGTTTACGTATGTGGTTTCAAATTGGTGGGTTCTATTTCTGATCAACTCAAAACATTCTCATTGTTAAGTTTTTAAAATATTATTTTAATTATATAAGCCTTTTCCAATAACTGTTCATTGATTCGACGGACCATTCACTCCATTTATTTTCTTTCATTTTCAAAAGGTTCCTCCAAAATCGTAACCGAGATGACGTCACCACGATTTGTTGACAGATAAGGAAATTTTTGAAAGACAACACCTGGAAAAGAGCTTATACAGTTTCCCAACAACAACAGAACACCACACAACACAACACAACACAACACAATGCTCAAGACGAAGACCGCCAACAAAGCCACCACTGCCAACACGCTGTCCGAGATGTTGAAGGACGACTGTGACGTCAGCACCAACAACCGTGACATGGACGACACGGAGTCATTGTCCAGCCCTTCCAGCGGCGTCTCGGATCAGACTCTTTCCCCGGGCCGCACGGTACCGGCCAGGGGCGGCTCCCACAGACATGCGCCGAACGTCAACTCCGAGACAATTGGCAGGCCGACTGCCGGCACGAGAGACATGAAGCCTGTGATGGAATCCCTCGCGATAGCCTCGTTTGACTCCGCCGAGCAGGAGAAGTTTACAGCCGCCAAAGTGACGACCTCACCATCCTCCGTGACGTCACCCGAGAGGTGTCCGGCCACACGAGGGGAGGACATGAAGGGTCAAGGTCAGTCAGAGACAGCCTGGTCCGCCAAAAGTAACCCTTGCGATTTTCTCAGATGTCCAGGGGCGTCTACCGAACCAATCGTTGGGGGTTCGTTTCCGGGTTTTCAGCTCGGATCTGATTTAAGGGCGAAAAGAAGCAGGTCCCCCGATGTGACGTCACCGGTGGACAGAGGAGAAGAGGAAAAGAGTCACTCTGTCCACCGAGATTTTGTAACAGCCGGCACGCCCCCGAGCTCTGGCTCCCCGGTCAGAGATCAACCCCAATATCCTCACGAACTTTCCCCTCTGAACTTGAGACTCAACCCACACCCCTATCTGGGTCACGACCTTCCGTCCCAGGTGAGCTTCTTCCGGAGAGGATGCGAAACTTCCAAAGAAAACCAGGGGCTCCCGTTCCCCAACAACAGACTTCACCCCTACAAACCCTCGCGCCACCCCGAGCGGGATTACAACAAACTTCCTACCACCCACGTGACCAACGCCCCGAGCACGATCGGATCCTCGGAAATGCCGAGAGACTCCGAATCGGGATGCGCCGAGAGAACATCTTCGTTGAATTCCGTATCGTCTTTCAACATGATGAACATGACCCACCCGCCGTACAGGTACCCCGTGGGATACGACAGACTTCCTTTGGAAGCCGCGTCTCCCAGCAAACCGCCGACCACCGAGTCCACGGACAAAACTCAGGCCCTCGTGAAAGCCTCAAACGCCGAGACGGCGGCGAGTCACCAAATAGATAGATCCAGCCCAAAGTACAACAGGACCACCAGGCCGTCTTTCTTAATCTCGGACATTCTCGGGGATCCCAAAACCCAGACCCAGAACGAACCCCGGAAGCTGAACCCGCACCCGGAGAACCTGTACCCGGGACTCAACTTCAGCGGTCCTCACTCTAATTTCTCCCCAGTAAGGCCCAGCTTGTTCCACCGGTCCTCGTTCGCCCCGTACTCCAGCATGACTCACGATACTCGTGAGTCCCCGGGATCGACTACTGCAGACGGTATCGTCGTGGCCGGAAGTGGAGACGAGAGCTGTCCTGACGACGAGATGCACGAAGATGACGACGATGATGACGACAACGAGCACGATTCCACGAGTGAAAGTGAGTCATTTGAACCTTTCATTCTCTGACCTGTTAGAATACTCTGCCTTTGCCCGCCACTCACGCGCCCTACTGGTAGAATACTCTGCCTTTGCTCGCCACTCACACGCCCTACTGTTAGAATACTCTGCCTATGCCCGCCACTAGCACGCCCAAAAACTCACTTCTATGACCCAAACATTCGTGCAATCTATTTGCATTCAGTCATTAACTAACACGAATCTTTCCTCCTCAAACTTGTCATTTTACTCATTAAAAATAAATAAATAAAAATGTCATTACGTTTTCAAATGTTCGCATTAAAAAATTAAATCACATACTTTTTTAAATTACAAATTATGTTTACAAAGTTTCCCTTGATGTTTTATTATGATCAAATCAAATATTCTTTCTGCTTATGATTTTTAAAAGTTTATTTTTTTTAAAACTTTGGTCGGAAACTTATGGACTCTACTTTAAACTTAAAGATGTATGACTGACCTTTATGTTATAGCACACTACGATGCTAAACATAATGCCTTTAAAGCTTTAAAATACACAGGAATCAGTTACTAAACATTGAGAAACAGATGCTATTTATATTGATTTTTTTTCCTATGTTGTTGACTAGAATCAATATAATTTAGTTCATAAATTTATTATTTCATAAAGTCTTATTTTTTAAATGAAACTATAATACATTTTAAAGGGAAAAAAAAATTAAACTGAGTATCCTAATTATTTTAATAACGTTTTCTAAAATATGGTGAAGGCGCGCAGAGTGTGTAGCTCTCAATGACGTCATCATAAGGAGCTATAGACCCCCGGAGTCGGTTCTAAATTATGACATTGAATACATTAAATATGCGGTTCAACAAGTTAAGACAAGTTCACAAATAAGTACAACTTAGTTTTGGTTTCAGTTTCAAAAACTCATCAAATCTTTAAAAAACAACATTTGATTCCCACAAAATTAGACAACGGAACAGTAGCCAAATCTTGGGCGCCCAGAATAATTTGGGTTTGACAAAAGATACCAAGCACCAAGTTTCAGTCAAATTTGCACCAAGTTGTTTTTTTTATTCGTTCAAGTTCCTATCTTCCAAACAATGTTGATTTCAAGTGGTCACTAACCGGAAGTGCTTGTCAGCAACATAAACACTAAGATCCATCAAGAGTAACCGGTTGGCATATAAATTTCCCATTATTTATCTGTACGCTCTCTATTGATCAGGAGTTGATGAAATACGGGTTTGAAGCAATACAGAACTGCTTTATTAAGCAATGTATATGTGTGCAACATTTATCAATTTTCTTTAAATAATTTATAAGTCAAATGAGATAAGATAATTGCACGGTAGTAAATAAGTAAGTACCACATCATAATGTATGTATCCTCTATCGTGTAGGTCCTCTGATTGAAAAGTTGCGTTTCAAAACAAATTTGTACAGGATGTAAAATTAAAATTAAGCATGTTATTAAAACAAAATATGTTGTCGGGTGGTGGGGGGTAGAGGTGGCGATGAATATATTCTTACACGTTAAAAAACTAAAACTATTTTTGGTTAGCGTTAGTCGAAAGTGGGTTATATGACTGCAATGCTAATGACAGGAATGTAAATGTTGAAATACTTTCAGTGTTAACGATACATGTTTTGTTGGTATCGACAAAAAGTTCAGACAATCAGATTTTGTGACTTTTTAGGGAGTTCCGTAATTTTTGCTTCGAGGCCTTTTCGCTCTCTACATACCGAACATATAAAATTCTATTACTTTATAAAACATACTTTAAAAATATCCAAATCTAATAATTCTATTGCCACACCCCAAAGGAAATCCCCAATCTGATTCTGTTCCCATACTTAGATGTAAAACTTCTGTCTCATTCTATGACCGGCAACAAAATAGAATGATTACTTGTCTTCTATTTCCCCACCTAAATGTACATTTCAAATCACATTGCATTGCAACATTTGGAGAAAAAAAAACGAAACAAAAAAAGCAACAAACAACAACAAAAAATCACCAAAAAAAAAAACCATCAAAAAACAAAACGTAATAACAATAATTTTAAAAAGATATATACTTAAATCTCATGTTATACTTTTCAGCTACCAGTAAATGTCTCATCGCTCTAGATTTAATATATTTTCTTTGTTTAAACAAATGTCTGAGAGTCTCACATGAATTTAAATGGAATCGTTCTTGTCATTTTAACCAAAGTCTGAGAGTCTCACTTGAATGGAATCGTTCTTCTCATTTTAACGGTCGTCTACTTTAAGTACGTTGTGCAGACATGTCTTTAAAAACAACAAACTAAAAAAACAAACAAACAAACAAACAAACCAAATCTCTCACCGACCAACCCTAACCCCCCCAACTGGAACCCAAATCCCATGGAAACCTTGCGACGACCCAAGGACTCGCTAAGACAAAGGCGACCATTCTTATATCACAGACTTCAGTCGTGGCCCCGGAGACATTTAAGTCTTCCCCCTGCGCCTTCCCATCCAAAAGTTCGGTCACACAACAGCACTGACCCGACTGGGGAGCCCGTAAAACCTTACGATAAAACGGAGGGCTATAAATACATGTGCAGAGCCGGGGGGCGGGGAGGGGTGTGTGTATGTGGAGATGGGGTGGATGTTAGCCACACGGAGGCATGATGGAGTTTGAGTTTCTTAATGGGCGGGGTGGGGTGATGGGTGTCTGAAATGAGGGGGCGTGGCCAGGGGAGAGATTGATATAGGCGTATTTATCGATAACTACAAATCCATCACTCACGCGCTAAGGCTAGATCAGCACACAGTTATTGCCCTTGGGAGGTGGGGGGGGGGAGGGAGGTAGAGATATGTATCGACTGAGTTCAGAAACAGTAGCAACCATAACTTCTGGAGGCTTCTCTGAATCATGTAGCACTCTAGCGAGATAAATTATGAAATATGAAATCACTAGTATGTAACCCGTCAAAATTGACGTAAGTTTTCAAAATAAATATATTTCAACTGAAATCATTTAATTAAATAGTTAAATATCCAAAAAATTAAGAGAAAAAGAGAGAAAAATAACATCTCATTTCCATATTGAACAATTTTATGATGACTTTCAAAAATAGTTATTTTTGGTGCAGTAATTTTTGTAAAGGTACGCTGCTTTCTAAAACTACATAGCGCTACGTACGGACATACACAGCAAATGATATATATTGATGACACGAAACATATTATATGATGACAAAAGGAAAAATAATTTCATAAATGAAACACCAATTAATGAAACAATGTATACAATTTTCTATAGAGGAGAATAATCTGTTATGGATAAGATATAAAAATTAGATATAAACATAATATGATTTATGATGGTCTCGACATGGTAGTGGAAGTATTGTCATGAAATGAAACATGAAGTAATAAACTGATAGGAGAACTGAAATAATAACATGGTTTGTAAAAATAACAAAATTTAATGAGATATAGATTTAAGACCTGAGACGAAATATAAAACAAAGAAGCAATTACAAAACATGCGCCATAATTCCTCATGAATAAAAAAAAGTTTTATATACGGTTGCGTCTTAAATTATTTCGTACATTCTTCGCGAAGTCTCACCTCTTAAATCAAGGAGCATCTAAAAATGACAATCTTACTATTAGGTGCGTCTAATTTGCGCAAAATACTAGTAATGATAGGCCAAGATACGAAATAATGAAGAATTTCCAGTAAAATTTTTTTAGCAATGAGTGACGTTCGATTTTCTTGTAAGAGATAACATTCAAGTGCCTATAAGTTGGAATATGTCAGCTATGTAGCTAGATCACAATGCATTTTCTTCAAGATACACAACTCTAAAAGACAGTCTGTGAGTTGTGGATATTTAAACATATAATACTAACTAATTATACACACTATTTAATTCCCATTTACATGTCTATTAAAGCGGAGGAGTGGAAATTTAGAAGTAGAAAAGAAAACGCCGAAAATTTGTAAAAATATTTTTAAAAAAAACCTTTGGATTAGTGAATTCTGCAGCATACAAATCTTTATACGAGCTAAACCTCTCAAGCCATCAAAACATCTCAGGCCATCAAAACATCTAGTACCATCAAAACATCTCAGGCCATCAAAACATCTAGTACCATCAAAACATCTCAGGCAATCAAAACATCTAGTACCATCAAAACATCTCACTCCATCAAAACATCTCACTCCATCAAAACATCTCACTCCATCAAAACATCTCACTCCATCAAAACATCTAGTACCATCAAAACATCTCATGCTATCAAAACATCTCAGGCCATCAAAACATCTCAGGCCATCAAAACATCTAGTACCATCAAAACATCTCATGCCATCAAAACATCTAGTACCATCAAAACATCTCACGCCATCAAAACATCTAGTACCATCAAAACATCTCATGCCATCAAAACATCTAGTACCATCAAAACATCTCACTCCATCAAAACATCTCAGGCCATCAAAACATCTAGTACCATCAAAACATCTAGTACCATCAAAACATCTCATGCCATCAAAACATCTAGTACCATCAAAACATCTCACGCCATCAAAACATCTCACGCCATCAAAATATCTCGTGCCATCAAAGCATCTCGTGCCATCAAAACATCTGACACCATCAAAACATCTGACACCATCAAAACATCTGACACCATCAAAACATCTGACACCATCAAAACATCTCACACCATCAAAACATCTCGTGCCATCAAAACATCTCATGCCATCAAAACATCTCGTGCCATCAAAACATCTGACACCATCAAAACATCTCGTGCCATCAAAACATCTGACACCATCAAAACATCTGACACCATCAAAACATCTCGTGCCATCAAAATATCTCATGCCATCAAAACATCTCATGCCATCAAAACATCTGACACCATCAAAACATCTCGTGCCATCAAAACATCTGACACCATCAAAACATCTCATGCCATCAAAACATCTGACACCATCAAAACATCTGACACCATCAAAACATCTCATGCCATCAAAACATCTGACACCATCAAAACATCTCGTGCCATCAAAACGTCTGACACCATCAAAACATCTGACACCATCAAAACATCTCGTGCCATCAAAACATCTGACACCATCAAAACATCTCGTGCCATCAAAACATCTCACGCCATCAAAACGTGTCACACCATCAAAATATCTCACGCCATCAAAACATCTCGTGCCATCTAAACATCTCACACCATCAAAACATCTCACGCCATCAAAACATCTCACACCATCAAAACATCTCACACCATCAAAACATCTCACGCCATCAAAACATCTCGTGCCATCAAAACATCTGACACCATCAAAACATCTTTTGCCATCAAAACATCTCACACCATCAAAACATCTCACACCATCAAAACATCTCACGCCATCAAAACATCTCACGCGATCAAAAAATCTCGTGTCATCAAAAAATCTCACGCCATCAAAACATCTCACGCCCAAAACATCTCGTGCCATCAAAACATCTTGTGCCATTAAAACACCTAACCCATGAAAACATCTCACACCATCAAAACATCTGACACCATCAAAACATCTCGTGCCATCAAAACATCTCATGCCATCAAAACATTTCGCGCCATCAAAACATCTGACACCATCAAAACATCTCGTGCCATCAAAACATCTGACACCATCAAAACATCTGACACCATCAAAACATCTCGTGCCATCAAAAGATCTCACTCCATCAAAACATCTCGTGCCATCAAAACATCTCACTCCATCAAAACATCTCACACCATCAAAACATCTGACACCATCAAAAGATCTCACGCCATCAAAACATCTCACGCCATCAAAACATCTCACGCCATCAAAACATCGCATGTCATCAAAACATCTCACGCCATCAAAACATCTCGTGCCATCAAAAGATCTCACGCCATCAAAACATCTGACACCATCAAAACATCTCACACCATCAAAACATCTGACATCATCAAAACATCTGACACCATGAAAACATCTCACACCATCAAAACATCTCACACCATCAAAACATCTGACACCATCAAAACATCTCACACCATCAAAACATCTCACACCATCAAAACATCTGACACCATCAAAACATCTCACGCCATCAAAACATCTCACACCATCAAAACATCTCACGCCATCAAAACATCTCGTGCCATCAAAACATCTCGTGCCATTAAAACATCTCACACCATCAAAACATCTCACGCCATCAAAACATAGCATTTCATCAAAACATCTCATGTCATCAAAACATCTGACGCCATCAAAACATCACTGGATATTGCGTCATCCCTTACGCTTGTCATCTATGTAAACCTGTTGTTGAGCCCTTTCCTCCACCGGACTTTCATTATTATCTGATATCTTTGACCGTGTCCATCCCCAGAGAGCTACGACCACGACTCGCCCGGACACCGCGGTGA
Organism: Radix auricularia; assembly: GCA_002072015.1. NCBI lineage: Eukaryota > Metazoa > Mollusca > Gastropoda > Lymnaeidae > Radix > Radix auricularia. The sequence continues at coordinate 506,696 of MUZC01001713.1, read as the reverse complement.
CGGCAGCATCAGCTCCTCCATGGGCTGCAAGTCCAAGAAACCCCGCAAGGCGCGCACGGCCTTCACTGACCACCAGCTGTCCGTCCTGGAGAAGACGTTTGAGCGCCAAAAGTACCTGAGTGTCCAGGACCGGATGGAGCTGGCCTCCAAGCTGAACCTGACGGACACGCAGGTGAAGACCTGGTACCAGAATAGAAGGTGAGTCTATCTTGCAGTGTGGTGCTGATTTTAAGTCATCTGGAAACCTCACTTTTTCCAGAGGTTTTAAGTATTTTGACATTCCATTGTTGTTGTTTTTTTCACTTGTCTTAGTCATCTAACAATCCCGTGTTTGTTTTTTAAAAAAAATATTATCATTCATCTGACATTCCCGGGTTTTTTCCACTTGTGTTATTCATCTAGTAATCCCGTGTTTAAAAAAAAAAATTTCATTCAATTGACAATCCCATTTTGTTGTTTTTAGTTATTTTTAGCTATCATATAGGAAATTACTAAATCATGAAATAAATGATTCTCTATTGGTTTAATTAACTAAAATATTTTTAAAAATGGCATTAGTTGTTCATTAATTTAAAAACAATACTTGGTAAATCATATCTGGAAAAACGAATTGCAAGCTGTTAGATTATAAGAACAGGTTAAAGCCCAAAATAATTCTTTTGTTCATTTTAGAATTTTAAACTATTTTTAATAACTTCTAATTTTGTTAATTAAAAAAAAATATCTAATATAAAATTGGTTTAGATCAATGAGAAGGTGAAATGTTGCATAAATTAAAAAATGGTATAAATAATATTTCAAAAGCGTGCGACAAAAAAGAACTGAAGTCAATACACTGAAAAATTTGGCTCTTGAAATACTCTGAAAGTAAACTAGACAAAAAAAAATTAAGATGAATTGATCTGATAGCCATGGTTTTACTGAGAAAAAAAAAGAAAAGTTTATTGTAACATACATGAGCTCAGATGATTAATTGTAACATACATGAGCTGATATAATCGATTACAACCAGTGCTTTTTTCCTAGCGAAAAATGTTTGGGAACTCATTTCACATCTGTTTTTAACTTATGTCAGAAAATACTTTAATAGTCTATTTATATAAATATACACGAATCTGGCACAAAAAAAGGTATGGGAACTCAGTTCCCATGAGTTCCCATTGAAAAAAAGCACTGATTATAACTGACATGAGCTCTTAGAATCGATTGTAACAAACACGAGCTCAAAGAATCGATTGTAACAAACATTTGGCCTCCAATGATGTAATGTTTGTGTGTGTGTGGTGGGGGGGGGCGCCTGTTAACTGTAACATTAATACGTTTTTTCCCCACACTCTAAATAAACTAGAAAGTATTTTTAAAATTCCAAGAAATTGATATTAATCATATACTTAAAGCGTTGCATAGTTTTCAACAATAACATTTTGAGTAAATGAAAGCGTTTGCTACAATTTAATCTTTCAGGTATTTAAAAAAAATACCTGAAATATTTCCTCAATAAAAATGAATGTTTTTTAGCAACTCGGGATTGACTTTCATGCAAAATTTGTCTGAGCACTGAGCGTTTTTGTAAACGCTCTTAATTTATTTTAATATATTCCGGACAAAAATACTTTCCGAAATTTAAAGATACATTTTAAAAGTGGCCCCCAATCCTTAGTTTAATACTTAGTTAACAATTTAAAAAAAATAATAATAAAAAATAATTTAAAAAAAAAAAAAATTGTTAAAATCTGTAGCTGCATCAACTACGCTTGACACTGCGTCTTTTTCTCCTCGACCACTGGGGTCTGACGACAGCAGTAACAGATTTAGTTATGTAACCCGTCATGGCCGCTGTGATTTCTGCCGGTGACTCTGTAAGGACATTAGGCTCCAAGAAACATCCAATGAAAGCAACTTCCTGGTTATGTACATCACAGAACAGGAAATTATTCTCTCAGACGTGGTTTGAAATCCTCAGACATTAGGGATATTGACATTCATGATTTATTATTTTTTTTTAAGAAAAGAAAAAAGAAACAAACAAAAAAAAAACAACAAACAAACAAACAAAAACTCAGGGCTTTTATTTAATAACTAGATTGTGCCAGGCACCGTGGCGCCTGCGGCGCCCCCGTTTTTTGGGCGCCTACGGCGCCAACCTTTTTTTTAAAGACCAACTAACTTGTCCTTTTTTGATAAATACGAATTATTAAACTTTATGAAATGTACGCAAAGTATTTATT
>MUZC01001713.1:480191-503846 GCA_002072015.1 Radix auricularia | reverse complement strand
GAGGAATCCGCTGAACGCAGGTCTCTTTGTGGCACATATGGTGAAATGAGCTCACTCAGGTACAATGGCATTCTTTTGTTGTTTAAACACTGGTGGCAAATTGATGCGATCTTGTATTCGATTCTTGCCTTAACAGGTAGCCAGTGTAAGGAGCGAAGAAGGGCGGTTGCTGAGACCCGCTTCGATTTGCACATAACCAGGCGTGCGGCACTGTTCTGAATACGCTGGAGCCTGGCAATTTTGTCTTCGGGCAGACCGGCGAGTAGTGCGTTGCAGTAGTCCATTCTCGATAGTATTAGGGCAACTGCCAATGTTTTTGCAGAGTCAGTGGACAGGTAAGGTCTTATTTGGCCTAATCTACGTAATTGAAGGTATAGACCTCTGCATAGATTGGATATGTGGTAGTCAAATGACAGTGTACAGTCAAGGATCACACCGAGGTTCCTCACCTTGTCGGCTAAAGGGACCTGACAATTCATGATATTTAGCGAGTTGGTACCCCCAACATTTAACAATTTGTGTCTGGTTCCGATGAGGATTACCTCTGTCTTTTCTTCATTCATTTTCAGTTTGTTTTCAGCCATCCATGTGTAGACACTGGTAATAGCACCACTGACTTTCACTGCAAGACGAGGAACCTCTGCGGGAACTGCAGAGTCGTACAATTGCGAGTCATCAGCGAAAAAGTGGTAGGAGACGCCAAACGGTTTGATAATGTCACTGAGTGGGTATGTATACATGATAAAAAGCACGGGGCCTAAGACTGATCCCTGTGGTACTCCATACTTTAAGACCGAGCGTGCTGAGACAGCTCCATTTACCACGACACTTTGGGTACGTTCGGTCAAGTAAGACCTGAGCCAACTGAGGACAGTACCCAGGCATCCAAAGGTGGTGGAGAATCTGGTAAGCAGGATCTCATGGTCGAGTGTGTCAAAAGCTGCTGACAGGTCAAGCATTGAAAGCAAAGATACCTGACCGGAATCGGACGCACGTAGTAGATCGTTCAATACCCTGATCAGTGCTGTCTCCGTGCTACGACACTTCCTGTATGCAGACTGAAACGGCTCCAAGAGGTTGTGTTGCTCAAAGTGGGCTAGCAACTGTGCCAGTACAACACGCTCAAGAACTTTTGACAGGAAGGGCAAGTTTGAGACTGGTCGGTAGTTCTTCAGGCACTCAGGGTCAAGATTTGACTTTTTCAGTAGGGGCTTGACAAGAGCATGTTTGAATGACTGGGGTACTACACCTGTAGTCAGCGAGATGTTTATGATCTGTGTAATGGCTGGGACAAGCGCATCAAGACAGTCCATGAACAAGGAGGCAGGAATCGGGTCAAGATCACATGATTTTTTAGGCATTTTCACAATAACGTCCTTGATGTGATTTTCAGACACACATTGGAACTCACTGAGGGGGGAATTCCGAAAGGTGGGGTCGGTGCCAACCTGTGGTGTACAGTGCGGCATGTTTTGCCTAATCAGCTCAATCTTGTCTATAAAGAAACGATTAAAATAGTCAGGAAGATCAGCGAATGGAATTGAGGATGGTAACTCAGTCTTACTGGCTCCGCCCATCAGCTCAGAGGTCACTCTAAACAATTCTCTGGGAGAATCCGCGCCATCAATCTTCTCACAAAGGTGAGAGGTCTTTGCGTCCCTGATTACGCGGTTGACCTTGTTTTTCTCATTTAAATAGACTTGTCGATGCACTGTCAGGCCGGTTTTCCTGTACTTTCTCTCAGCACGACGGCGCAGCTGCTTTGCTGTCTTGATGGCGTCCGTCATCCAGGGTGCCGATGGCCGGTCAGAAACTGAACGAGTGACAAGAGGGGCGTATTTGTCGAGCAGCGTTCTTAAGCAGGTATTATAGTAGGTCGATAGGTCAGTGTCGTTCGGTCTCCTCAACATTTCAGCCGCGTCTGTTCCAAAGGAGGTAATGTTTATGTCTCTCAGTTTACGAGAGGTCACTGACTTCCTTGTTTTTCTAGGTATCGACAGTTTTAAGTCAAAGGAAACCAAAAAATGGTCTGACAGACCTTTATCTTCTATTAACAGATTTGCTACTAGATTCGGAGCGTTAGTGACTAGCCAGTCAATAGTATGACCTCTTACATGTGTCGGCACATTTATGAGTTGGTCCAAGCTGCGCTCTTTAAGTGCCCTTTTCACCTGCGTTGCATATGTCTCACCGTTACTTTCAAAATGAAGGTTGAAGTCTCCGATGACGAAAAGATCATTAGTTGAAATGTAACGGTCGAGAAGATCCTGAAACTCCTGAACAAATAACTTGGGTGTGAGTTTGTTCTTTTTGCTTGGGGGTGGGCGATACATGAACACGATGGTCAGAGTTCGGTGGCGGTATTTAATGCGGAGTTCACACATGCTGAAGGTGGATGTTGATGACGAGTCTGGACGGATTTTGATCGAGTTTGCTAGTTTTTCTTTGTAAAGTATAGCTAGACCACCACCTCTGCCTGTCTGGCGGGGAATGTTCGTTGATAAAAAGCCTTTGGGCGTCATCTCCGCAATCCTGGGCTCATCACCAGCCTCCTTGAACCACGTTTCGCTTAAAAATGCAATGTCAAACTTTCCATCAATAATTGTGTCTGCGAGTTCCAGGGTTTTGTTACCACATGACTGGGCGTTTAGGTGCATGATCTTGATGCAGTTTTTAAGGACATGGCTGGGTAGAAGGGATGCAGCGTGAGACCAGCGAGAAGCCGTTCGAGGCGGCGTTTGTGCCGGTGTGGTGGGTATACGGTCCGCATCTGTGTGGGGTGTCTGAGACAAGCCATGACACAGACGATATCGACGTCCAGCTCGAGTTCCACGTTTTGTTGCGGTTCGATGCCCAATACCAAGTTTTCGTATGATGTTGAACACTTTGGTATCGAGTTTTTTCCAAGCGTTCAGACATAGACACCCTATTTGTAAGAGAATGTTTCTTTCCATTTATATTATTAAATAGTAGGACATGTGTGTTAAACACAGAAAATACTCGGTGTAATGTGCGCCGTAACGGAAAACCAGTCTTTGTTTACATAGGAGAGGTGGACCATAGCAATGTTTACGTTTGACGACAGCTCAGTAAATGTTTATAGTGTGTGGCTGATCTTGGTTGTATTTGATAGTTAATTAAGCATTTGGTTCATAATTATGAAATAGTGAGACTAAACACAAAAATAGAATACACAACTATCTGGGAAAATCCTTCACTGATATATTAGTATAAAAATTATATCTCCAAAGACAGAATAGAAAACACAAATACCGAAAAACAGAGGACGAAAAACACACACACTGCTGCCGGAAGGCGCAACACACTAGTTGTTTCATTCAAAATACTATTTTTACAATCAGTTGAGCGATCGTTTGATGATGTTACTGTTACAAGTTTCATTTCTTCAAACTTGTCATCCATATAATAATCCACAAAAATTTGTTCGTTTCTTTCCAAGAGAGGAAAGTGACGTGATAAGTTTACAATTTATAATAATCGCAGGGGATATGACGTGTTATAAGTTACAAAGATTTAGATTATCGTCAAAAACAATATGCCAACATTTGATCCTTAATTAAATCTGTGTAGTTTCAAGCTTCCACAGTCACTTGACCCTTCACGAGACAGCGTAAGACCAAAAATTCTGACGAACTTCTCAAAACAGCACACGCCCTGCTTAAAATTTCAGACCCTCGCGAATCCATCGTTCCACATCATACATCCCGACATCCTCGTTACATTAGCGTTGTTATTGCCACGGCCTCCCGCATTCATGCTCAGCAGAGCGTGTCAACTGTTCGGTTACCTATCCAAGCAGCCGTGTTTGCTGAATGTTTTCTCGCATAATTTGTCGTTTACATCTGCATGTTTTTTATCGACCGTTGGCCACCATCTTTGTCAAACACGCGAGGGGAGGCCACTCCTGGGCGTTCCTCTCTGGTCGCGACGTCCCCGAGAGTTACCAAACATTGTCCGTCTCTATGTCTAAAAGTAGAGCTCATTCATTTCACAATGACTACAGTCAGTAAAAGGATTTTTTCATTCTTCGGATTCTTTCTAACAATGTATTATTTATCATAGAAAAAAAAGCACTTACATTACATAGTTTTATTAAAAGTAAACATATATTTAGTTCCTGTTGAAGAAATCCTCCGCATAAAATAGTGTAGCAATAAAATTAAGTTTTTATAAAGATGATTGTTTATTGACCACGCCTCAAAGACGAATAGACTTAACCGAGATCATAACCCCTGACCTTAGAAAATATTTCATCAGCCCAGTGGGTACCACAGCTCCCCACAAACCCCCACCCCCACCCATATTTAGAGCGTGGTACGAAATTGTTACAAAATAACGACTGAGTGGTTTCCCCAGAATTGTTCCACTATGTGCATTTACTTTACATACACAGTCAATACATTTTTTTAAATGGGTGGCGAAGGGGGTACCATGAAACGTCTCTTTACATAAACATATTTTAAAAATCATGTTAAGCCTGGTCCCTTTTTGGACTCAGGACGTGTTAGCGCATTTTCGTATTATGTATCAGTACTTATGTTAGATATCAGCATTATGTAGTTATCAGTAATTGTGTTTAGATTTTAGACATATTTTTATGAATTTTCTTGTGTAATGAATATACCTGAAAAAAAATTATTTAAAAGTCATTTCTTTACATTTTAAAATTTTTTATTTTCTCTTTAATCTAACTACAAGTGGTTTGTGGTCACTGAAATAGGACTCATAAATGAAACATTCAAAATTGTAATCAGCTAATCGCCCAAATACTCCATCAATTGTTGTTTGATAGATCGTGGTTGCCAATCTTGTTGAAAGTAGTTGAATGTTGAAGCTTGTTTCGAAAAAGTTTTCAATTTCTGCCCCTGGGCCGCTAAGATCTTGATTGAAGTCACCACAAATAATGACGTAAAACTCTCTAAACTTTTACACATATTCTAGTGACGTCAACAAAAAAAAAAAAACTAATTCTTTTGCTCGCTTTCGCACCACTAACCAATAACTTTAACTCTTCAATGCTTGAAAAACGATGTATTCGACTTCCGGCAATGGCGGCCGTTGCCTGCGCCAGTGTTATCTCTCGATTCGCAATGTTTTTTGGTAGTTTTAACGGGGTTTTTTAACGGATCGAGTAACTGAGTGTTGATGCACAAATGGCAGGTCAGGACATACAAAAAACATATATACATCATGGGTCTAGGACTTATGGTTGCTGAGATCTAGGGTGATGACAGACGGACAAAACGGGTGCAATAGCGCATTCGACTTCTCGAAAATGCGCTAAAAATATCATTTCAGCATGTTAGAGTATGTCAGGCAGTCACACGTTGTCCGAGGGTCGAGTGTGTTGTATACACATTAAAACTGACGTTGTTTATTGTGTTTATTGTGTGTTTATACTGAGTAGGCTAGTCGCATCACAATTAGTAATAAATAGAAAACATGTACACGGGATATGAGTGAGCCGGAAAGGACTTAACAAAACAGCGAACTTTTCGGAAAAGAGCTTTCCTAAAAGAACAAACAATGCAAAAATAAAACGAATATAAAGAAATGAAAAATATAAATAATAAAACTTAGCTGCGGTGAAATCCAAAGAGTCAATAAAGAGGTCTTCCCCGCCCCTCCCTCCCACAACTCTACAACTTAAACCCGTGGTTTAAGTACCTGATAACTTGGTATAGGTAAAAGAAGAATCGGACCAAGCTCTAATGAAGTTGTGGACGAAATTAATAGTTGTGTGCACACCCGGTTCAAACCTACGCGACACCACCCCCTCCCTCTGCCTGTTTCAGTTCTCTCCCCTGGCATCTAGCCGTCAAGACCCAACGACCCAATGAAAATAAAATACAGGGCCGTCTTCCATTTCAATATTTTATAACGAATTTTACACCTTGAAACTTTGATTCAATGCATGATACGGAACAATGCCCCTCCAAGCCCATTGTCTAATTTTCGATGGATGGGAGAAAAGTGAAGTAGCTGGACCGAACGGAGGACAGTGGTGAAACTTTTAAAATGGTTTATTCACTGACATTATGTTAAGCTAATTTTATGTAACCATTTAATTTTTATTTGGGCATTCTGAAATAAATTTATTAAACTCTAAAAGTGTTGTACAAACCTATACAGCTGATTCTCTTCTGTCTATTGGGGTAACAATAAAACTGATTCCACTCTGCCTATTGGGGTAACCATAAAACTGAATCCACTTTGTCTATTGGGGTTAACCATAAAACTGATTCCACTCTGTCTATTGGGGTTAACCATAAAACTGATTCCACTCTGTCTATTGGAGTTAACCATAAAACTGAATCCACTTTGTCTATTGGGGTTAACCATAAAACTGATTCCACTCTGTCTATTGGGGTTAACCATAAAACTGAATCCACTCTGCCTATTGGAGTTAACCATAAAACTGATTCCACTCTGTCTATTGGAGTTAACCATAAAACTGATTCCACTCTGTCTATTGGAGTTAACCATAAAACTGAATCCACTCTGCCTATTGGGGTAACCATAAAACTGATTCCACTCTGCCTATGACAGTAGTCATTCAACCAAACTCAGTCTGTATGTCTTCTACCACAAACGCTGAAATATCAGATTTTAATGAGACATTTAAAGGCCTGCAAGGTATCCGAATGCTAAAATCAGATAATCTAGATACTTTCAGAATGTGATTGCTTTTGTGTTTTTCCCCATTCACATTTGGCTTTAACTATCCCAATTAAACATATGTCTTGGCTTTTAAACTTTTAAAAAAAAAAATATATATATATATATATAAAAAATAACACCTAGTTTAGTTTTCCTTTTTTTTTTTTCAATTTCCAGAACTAGTTAAAAATTTTTTAGGATCTACGGTATAAGGTATAAGGGCCACCGATACATTGGCGTGCTAAGAAGAAAAAAAAATATAATTGCGCATTTTAAAAATCGTGACAACTCTAGAAGTAGCCCACATTGATGATTCCTCTATTAGGTGACGCCACTGACAATTTTAGACCTCCAACATCCCTCTGCCCACCCTCACCACACTAGTTCCTATCTCCTGTGACAAAAACGAAAGCCCCCGGACAGTTCGTTCAGTTTGCTCTGTGCTTACCCTAAAGCTCCTGGAGTGCTTGGCCAAACTTTCCAACGGCTAAGACCGCGAGTTGTCCCAGATTGGCCGAGGATCGGTCGAGTGTTGATTGTCAGTATTTGACACTGTGGTGGGTCGAAATGATCCCCCCTCCATTTTTTTCCCTTTTAATTCCTTCAGACGAGAGAGAGACATACAAGAGAGAGAGAGAGAGAGAGAGAGAGAGAGAGATAGAGTGTGTGGGGGGGGGGGAGAGAGAGAGAGATGGACAGGGAGAAAGAGAGAGAGAAAAAAAAGGGGGGGTGCTGGGGTCTCAAAACCTTTCGCACTACTGAGATGATCAAAGCGGTCATATTTGATGGTTGAATGTTGATGAAATCAGCCCTGATGTTTACATGGACTTTTACAATTAAAAAGAAAATATACATTTAAATATTTGAGCCAGTGGTTCTCAGAGTTTGCGCACGTCTACCCCAGAAGAAGCCCAGGAAGGCACCATGGTCGCTAATTGTATCATTTCCTAGCAATGTAAAAATGATAAGATGTGTCCACCTGGGGTCTAAGTTAAACAAATAACATGGTGGGCATATCTGGCCTGCTTAAGTCTCTGTACAGGATTATGTTTACTTCATTTATATTTAGCCGGTTAATGTGGTTTTTATACACATGTATTTGAAATAAATTATAATCAATTAATAAAAATCAAATTTAAAAAAAAAATGGAAAAAGAAAGAGTGAGAGAGACACATAGACGCAAAAAGAAAGTTCCGGGAATATATTACACCAGCAGGAAACACAAAAGGCCTACAAGACATTCCTTTTTATTCTTCTGTTATGTCAGTCTGTGTGATGAGTCATTTAATGACAGTAAGAGACTTTAAATACTCCTAGCAAAGCATAATTTATGATATAAGGGGACAAAATTATAAACTTTAAAATAATATAAATTTATATATATCGACTAGATCAGACCCGCGGCGTAGCATACGTCGCAGAATCGCTTATTGGTAGTGCCAAGAAAGTGGGAAAAGAACAGGCACACACTTCCCGCAGTGCATATTGTGATGGTTGTTTTGATGCATTACTTCCTTTCTTTCGGTGTAGTGCGTCTCAGTGTGGTGCGCATGGTGCTGTGCGGTGCGGGGGCGCACACTACTACATTTAGACTGCGTCTTGCTTGTTCTAGTTTCGGACGAATTATATATATTATAATAGAATCTTATATGCTAGCCCATCTAACTTGTCCTTGTTTGATAAATACGCAATATTTAACTTCCTGAATTTATAAATCCTCAAATCCTCTTTTTATATCGTCCCCTGTTCCAAACTTAAAATATAAGCTAAAACAATGACGTCATATAATATTTTTTCACTGTGAGAAACACCACACGCTTTTTCAACAGCTATGGACTGTTGCACTATTTCAAAAAAATAATCTTTCATTTATAATTATTTTGCACACCTGATGCACACCTTGTATTAAAATATAATCTCAAACAATGACGTCATAGCGTTACGGATCCACACATCCAGCCAGTGAGTGACTTGGGCTTTTATATTGTTTATATTTATAAATAAGATATCTATATATACGTTTAAATACATCACTGGAATTTGTAGTTCAAATGCTGCTGCCAACTAACTAATTTACAAAAATGCTTTTGGTGTAAAACATCGATACATATATCATGCATTATTGAAAAAAAAAACAATTGAAAATGTTTAAATTTGAAAACTATTTAAGTGTTGTTTCTTTAAGTTGTTTCTTAAAACAATTATTATTTTTTTAAAATCTACGATGCTAGCAGTGGGGTAGGGCAGAAATATTATACTTTTTAAAAAAATGTTTGCCATGATAACTCTCATAGTATGACGACAGTATTGATCAAAAGGAAAGCGATTCAACTAAGAGAGAAGAAAAATGAAAAGCTATACTTTAAAAAGTTATACATTATATACTTCATTTTTTCCGGTAGCAATTATTTTGTTGTAGCCGAAAGCACGAATGTGTGCCAAGTCATAGATCTCTCTAAACAATCATAAAAAAGATTTTATTTTAGCTTACAGGATTCCTGGCAGGCAGACAAACATGTTTTCACGAGGCAAAATGGAGGCTTGGGGGAAAAAAAAGGGGGGGGGGATTATTTGTACGTTTATTATCCTAATAATGTTTGAATAAATACTGACTTATATCGTTTTCACCTAATAGAATTTTTAAAAAATGTAATGGCAAAGGAACAAAAATCGGTCTTAAAATTTAATTAGAAGACCTTCATTGTTGACATAATGACGTAGTTGGCAATCGTTTGTGCCAGGTACACAGGTGAAACAGGTGACAAGGCAGCATTTCTTTTTGTAATCGTGTGTTTGTGATTAGGGAAAGGGGCCGATCAACTGAGTTTAGACATTTGATTGAAATAAGTCAATTATTATTATCATGTTGATGACCTGGGTGGCATGCTTGGAACGCGTTAAGCCAACACATAGAACAATCGCTATTTTAGAACAGAACTAGTGGCTTTCTCATAGATGTTAAACATTGTAAGCCAACACATAGAACAATCGCTACTTTAGAACAGAACTAGTGGCTTTCTTATAGATGTTAAACATCTTAAGCCAACACATAGAACAATCGCTATTATAGAACAGAACTAGTGGCTTTCTTATAGATTTTAAACATCTTAAGCCAACACATAGAACAATCGCTATTTTAGAACAGAACTAGTGGCTTTCTCATAGATGTTAAACATCGTAGACTATATTTAGTGGTACAGACAGACGTTGTATATCAATAAAAATATTTATCGGTACAGACAGTCATTGTATATCAATAACCATATTTAGTTGTACAGACATAGTAAAACAATAACCATATTTACTTATTAAGACATTGTACATCGATAATAATATTTAATTGTAAAGACATTCTACATCAATAAGAATATTTAGTTGTAAAGGCGTACTACCTTAGGATTCACAATTCATATATCTACTATCACCCTCAGCTTCATAAACATTGTAATTCAACAATCATATTCCAAGTCATACACGTAATATGTCAACCATAAAATAACTTTATGGACATACAAGAACGCTATGATATAGTTTAACGAAACCATCGATTTTATTTAAATATATATGCAGACTTGATTATCAAAATTTCCAATCTAATATTTCTGGAAGGTTTTCAAAATCAGGCTAAAAAATTGTCCCCCTTTGTTCTCTCATATCGTCAGAGTTAGAGAGACGAGTTTTGTATGAATGTCTCTCAATGGTATTGTAACTGTTCAATCTTTAGCTATTAAATATAAAACACTAAGGATACCGTAATTTGTTGTTGTTTTTTTAAAAATTATATTTTAGTTTCTTTAGTTTTCAATAAGTTTAATTGGTAAAAATGTTTTGGTATCTCTGTTGTAGTTTTATACGTGAGGGCCACTTGCAACTTGATATTAAATAAAACATCCCTGTCACCTGTTAGGAATCTCTGATCAGATTGAAAAAAATAATCTAGCTCCTATTAAGCTCCTGTTTCACTGACGTTTATTGTTGCGTCGTGACTGAAGATTCTATGTTTGAGAACAATGATCCAAACAATGAAGGTGTCGAGGGTTCCAAGTGTTTTCCTATCTAAAAAAAACAACCGTGTCTATTTCTGTCTCAGCCAATGTTGTAAGACTCTTTAATTAAGACACAACATACTCGTCTCTTATAATGTAAATGAGCTATTCTCTTGTATAATTCTTGTATAAATGTTAATTAACAACTAAAATGAGAATATTTGCTCGATTTTATGAACACATGTCCTATGTGACAATATCAATATCGTTATCAGCATTGGCAAAATAAAAATGATATGAACACTAAACAAAACACAGAAATTTATCTGAACATTTATGAACCCACTTTTCTGCTTGGCATTCTGTAGTGTCACCAGTATAATCATTTTTCATGAAGTCCTCACTTACTAAATCTCGTATGGTCACACCTTTCTTCTTAATTTATTCATTCTTCTGAGCATTAATGCCACTTTATGTTACCTTTTTTTCTACCGGCATGTTATGGGCACAGAACTATGATTGTTTCTGAATTATCTACCTCTAAATGGATACCATAACTAAACGAATTAACAACTAAACATTTTGTTTAATAAATACTCGAAAAAGCAACACAAATGTGATTTAAAAAAAAAAATCCTGTCTCCAAACTTTCGACACATGATCAAGTGATTCTAACGCCACCCGCTCTGTCACACAGAAACTAACTCCTCATTCACGTCTGTCAAGGACTTCATTAAGAGACCTGCAGATCCCACTGTTCCCCCCTCGCCCCCTCTCTCTCAGCTCATTAAAGGACAGATAACTTGCACTGATCAAAAAGATACGCTTAAGCCCCAGCTTTTATCGGGCGTCGCCATCTTTACGCAATCTGCCGGGTCGGTTCAAGCCGACTAGCCACGCTCTCCATTGGGACAAGAGACTCCTCGGAAAATCTGACAGATTTCCGAGTGCACTCGAGTCCGCACGGTGACTTCGTCATCACCCTGTTCACATCGAGGCTCTCTCGCGCGGTTAACAACCGTGCACCGACGGTACTCTCGCGCTGGTCCGTTTCTAGCCGGCGGCCATCTTGGCCGAAAAAAGAGCCTCCCTCTTACTTTGTATTGTTACGACATTAATTTATTCATGAGAACCGCCATGCCCCTGTGGTTTCGCCCCCTCGCGATAATTTGCATTGTGGACTAATGTGACGAGGGTTGAATTGCGGAGGGTCTGCTGCGGCGTTGCTATAAGGGGGGCGCCGAGGAGCTGGTGATATTTTGAGCGGGGCTGTAACAAGACTTGAATGGGGATTTAGTTGGCCGGCAATTACTGCCATGATGGGAATTAGCCGGACTTGTAGCCGTGCTGAGGTCACCGAGAAGGAGGGACCTGGGGATAGAACTAATTGGAAGAGAGAGGGGCAGGAGGCAAATCACAGACCCGTCATCCTGTTTCTATAATTTTGTGTTCAGGAGGCAGAGATGATGACGCCTTGTTTAAGTCCAGCAATGAGAACCGTTTATGTGTTTGTATAAAAATAGAGAAATTATTATTTTGTTGACGCTGCTGGTAGATTTTTTTATTAAAAAAAAATGTTGCCGTTATTCAACATTAGTATAAAAGCAAATATTCAGTCACTTTTAAGCACATTTTTTTACTTGTAAAACTTATTAAGTGATAAAACTGAAGAAGATTTTAATTATTTTTTTTCCTGCAATTATTTCATAAACCAAACATCTGTTTTAAAAAAAAATCCATTCGACTTTGTATGTTTAAATTCTGTTTGTGTATTTTGGTAAATAGACCAAACTAACTATCTCTTTATATAATTCTCCTCGTTGTTCAACCGTGCCGGACACCAAGCAAACCAGCTAACCTCACCCACCAATCAGCTGGCAAGAAAAGGTCGTGCAGAGGTTGGGGGGTCATCGAGACAAAAAATGCGTTCAATTGAGGTCAATTACTTTGTTCTTTCAGAACAACAGAATAGCAGGTATTTCGTAGTGTAGTGGTTATTCTAACACGCGGAAGGTCGTAGCCGCAGCTAAGACATTAATTTTTTCATTAAAATTTTTTTTTTTGTGTTTGTGCCCGTTCATTTCCCACTTTTTTTTTCGAACATGTTTTCGCAACACGGCTGTAAGCTTTGTTTTTCGACATTGGTATAATAACTTCAAGCTCTCCGTTGTGCTCAGGAAAGAAGTCACACACTCTCCTCAACAATTACTTTCATAAAATAAATACTTTAGGCGCCCTCCCTCACTCTCCAGACATGCGCAACTGTGTATCGCAGCTGCTACCTCACAAACTGTCCTTATTCCCCGGAATATCCCCGACTCCATCAGATTCAAATTTGCCCTTTACCTTTACGCGCAGACTATTTATTCCCTGTTAGATTAGCCTTTGCCATGACAATAAATAAAGCACAGGACCAAACGTTCAAAAAGATATATTCTGTTTTCAGCCATGGACAATTGTATGTCGCTCTCTCCAGAGTTCCTTCTTTTCATTTACTCACAGTCTTTACCCAAACCCACCCCATCAGGACAACTGTGTTTTTCAGGAAGTCTTCACCCGTCACTAAATCATTAGCGGCGTATGCTACGTCGCGGGTCGGCTAGTATGTGATATTTAAGCTTAGATTTTTGGGGCTCAAAGGGAGATAACAGAGAATCTTCACAAAATAAACTCTTTCCAATCTTGAATAACAGTTATAAAATAACTGAAATTATCGATCAAAAATAATTCTGAAATAAATACGTCAAGTAAAAATTGTATACATTTTTTGCAAAGCAATTTTCTGTGTGTTTTTTTTAAATTTTATTTTTTAAAATTATTATTATTTATTTATTTTTTATATTTTTGTTTGTTTGTTTGTTTGTTTTGTTTTTTATGTTGTTGTTGTTGTTTTTGTAGGAAAAAAAGAAGATTGACTACATTTTCTAATTTTTTTAAAAAAGGATTTCAACCAATTATTGATTTCTCAGGTTCGAGTTCACAATTTCAAGCACCTTCAACTCATTTGACAATTAGTTTGATAGCAATTTTACCCTCATCTCTTTGACACTGCTACAGGGCACACAACTCCGGAACAATGCTTGTTACCCGTCATGTTCATTTACTTCTCTCACCTTTGTCACGCCATGACACGAACATCACGTGACAAGCCGGGCATTAATTAATAAACGCCATGACAGTACCACCAACAACAAAAAAGACGGGAAGGAAAAGAACCGTTACGTCTTGACAAGAACGGGGGGGGGGGGGTTACTGTTCTACTTCAACATTTTGTGTGTGTGAGTTCTGTGGAGCAGGCATTTCGCCCGCGGCAGCTAGCAAGAAAGTTTCCGTTCGCTCTGTTCCAAGGAGCCGTCATTTCTTTAACGTGATCAAATCTGCCATCAAGGGCTGACCTCTTGGTGCCCCTACAAGCCAGTTTCCAAATAACCGTCCCAACAGCTCCCTGTCACCCCTACCTCCCCTCTCCTGACGCCCCTCCCCTCTCGACGCCATTTCCTGGACGCTCGAGCGCGCGCCCCGGGCCGAGTGGTCCTCACGCGATGTCATCCGGGTCAACAATTAACTTGATGGCGGTCATAAATTAAGACCTCGGCGTTCTCCGGCCAGTGGGTACGTCATCGCTTACACTACGGGCATGTTGTGATCCACAAGGGCTGGATACTATCCAATGGAAAGTTGGTATATACCAGCTGTGAATTGTGAGATATAGGACTGAGGAAATGGCTGAGTGGTCATAGGTTCCTGCACTAGAATTATAATGGCAGCGGTTGGTATAGATTGCGGGAAAATAAATAGTTATTAGCAATATGAAAAATGTATGAGATTAAAATAACTTAGTAAGCAAGTAAAACAAATCTATCACAATGAGAGAGAGAGAGTGAGGGAGAGAGAGCGAGCGAGCGAAAGAGGGATTAAGATAAAGTCAAAGAGAGAAAGAGAGAGAGAGAAGGGGGGAGGGCGAGGAGATCTAATCTCTTGTTAATTTTTCCATTTTATCCCGGTACTTGTACCAGTAATAGCCTTTAAACTGTGGTAAGCTGTTAACCATCAAGGCTACTAAAGACAAAATTAAAAGTTTCAAAACGACAAAGGACATAACGACGACAAGTAACAACATGACAAGGATACAAAACGACAAAGGACATAACGACAAGTAACAACATGACAAGGATACAAAACGACAAAGGACATAACGACAAGTAACAACATGACAAGGATACAAAAATGACAAAGTAACAAGACGAGAATGTGTCAGAGTAGCAACGGGGCTATGGTAACTGAGATCACTATAGAAGCTTTACGGTGGCAACCCAGAAAAGTAAAGTTAAAAAGTCGCGAGGAATAACACTATAAAAAGAATAACGTGTGCACAGTGTGCACATTCATTGACCTCGACCTATAACGACTCTTGGTGTGGTCACAGATGAGCTGAACCGAATCCTCACATACAGACCTGGCTAATTTCAGTCAAATGCGACACGTCTTTTAACGCAATTACAAAACCCGAGACCAACAGTGGCTGAAGAAAACATTTTAAAACATCGCGTCTTCAGATTGTCTCCGCTTGTTAGCTTGTTAGTTTCATGGACTCGTTACGTCTGTCAGATTGAAAGTACCAAGATATACAGAGATTTGTTTTATTACCAAGCCCAGGAACAACAACAACAACGTCAAAAAAAAAACATTGACACTGAAGTAATCGTACTCTTAAGCATGTCATGAGAATATTAGATACATTATGATTCGATTCGTAACCATGAGAAATCTGGCCCAATTTTCCTCCATTTCCGGAATCAAGGGGCGGAGAAAATCTGAGATAAGGAGGAAATGCGAAAGAAATTGGGAATAATTATACCGAGATGAATGAGAGAGCGAAACGGATACAAAGATTGACAAACAGGATTCAGCAGCCATCTTGAAATCTAGCAATTCTCAAGTGACCAATCAAGAGAGACTCTCGTGAGTTGGGCGCGACGGGGCGAGAAATTCCGAGAACGGCAAAACAAACATGGCGTCAACTGGCGTTACGAGTTGGAATGCCGGGAGAAAATTGCGCCTTCATTGGCATTCATGGAGTGGAAACGAGGCGAAAATGGCCCGCCTTGGCGATAGAGAGCCGGTCTTTAATGAACAAAATGGAGTCGTTTCCGGTCCATCGGGGCGGCTATGCTGGGAAGAGTATGGCAGATTGTGTCCGCTTTAGGGGGTATCGGCGTCTCTAGGGTAATGACATCAGGCCAAAAAATGTTTGGCCGGAATGGAGATGTGGCGATCTGAGGGTAAAAAATTAAACCGTATATCGGGAATCTTTCTCATATACGAGTAAACATAGCTTTTAAGTTGGTTTGGAAGAAATAACGAACTGGGGCGGGGTGGGGAATAAATGAAAAAAGTTAAGGCATTTCCAATGAAAGATTAGTGAATATTAAAAGAAATTAAAATAATTAACCAGTGAAATAATGGAAAAAAAATATTACTTGAAATTACAATCTACTTTAGTTCATTAGTTTAGCGCTTATAATATTAAATAGATTTCTGTTAGTATATATATAAAAAAAGATTTAATTAGTTAATATATTACTTTTGTTTAAATTCCAATCTAGGAAAAGCAACTTCAGCGTGTTTTTTTAAAAATGTAATTAAAATTTTTGCAATTTTGTTTTTACACATATTACGCAGGCATGCTATTACTGGTTCATTAAACTCTTCGCACATCTTCGGAATAGGTCATACACTGCATATGTGTGTGCGCGCGTAACTTCCCCCCCCCCCCCCCCNCCCCGTTACATCGTGCCCTCGCCCGCCCTCGATTTCATTTCTCAAACTCCCGCCGCGAAACCGACGTCACGTGACTCGATATCCCCGTCGTAAATTGGTCAACATTCTCGGACGTCCGTCGAACTATAGGGTCAGGATTCACCGTGGATAATTACAAGATGTTTGACGCGCCGCGTCCCACCTACGTCCCATTTATCTCCTCACTCCAAAACTAACCCAGACAAAAGTCTCCGGGTTCAAATGACCAAGCGATCGGCGATCTCTAAATGGCTGGTTCAATGATAGCATACCGTGGGGATAGTTTTACAAGGGAAGGAATTCTGTTTGACAGCGATGGTATGTACCTAAAGGTGGTTATGAGGAAGTGGACATGTATGGATAGTGGATGGATGGGAGGCGGGCATGGATAGTTGATTGAGGCAGGTATGGATAGTTGATTGAGGCAGGTATGGATAGTTGATTGAGGCAGGTATGGATGGTTGATTGAGGCAGGCATGGATGGTTGATTAAGGCAGGTATGGATAGTTGATTGAGGCAGGTGTGGATAGTTGATTGAGACAGGTGTGGATGGTTGATTGAGGCAGGTATGGATAGCTGATTAAGACAGGTATGGATGGTTGATTGAGGCAGGTATGGATAGTGGAAGGAGGCAGGTATGGATAGTTGATTGAGGCAGGTATGGATAGTTGATTGAGGCAGGTATGGATAGTTGATTGAGGCAGGTATGGACAGATAAAGCGATAGCAATGGATAGTGGATGGGGGCAAACATGGATTGTGTAAGAAGGGTGTGACGTATCAAGGTGATAGCCGGCTGCTCTCATCCTTAAAGCCAACACGCTCAGCTATCTGTTACACCGAGTCCTCGTGAATCTGGAAAAGTGAAGCTTTATAATTTATCATTCAGTGGGGTGATGGCGGGATACAATAGTTTGTGGGGTGGGGGGAGTGGGGTGGGAGGTGATTAA
This sequence comes from Radix auricularia, assembly GCA_002072015.1. Taxonomy (NCBI): domain Eukaryota; kingdom Metazoa; phylum Mollusca; class Gastropoda; family Lymnaeidae; genus Radix; species Radix auricularia. The sequence goes on along the minus strand of MUZC01001713.1, from coordinate 486,430 downwards.
TGGCAAAGTTTAAAGTTTTTGGTTTTGGTGTGTTTATGGGGGAGGGGTGAGTCTGAGCCGGATGATGCCCGGGGGGGTCGTTTAAAACGGGTTTCACTGTGGGTAATGGCGCATTTTTTTGATGACACGTTCGGATTAATTTCCTCAACAATACGGTATGTGTTATAGCCGTGTAATTAGTTTTGTCATTCTGCGTGGGCCAACAACCGCCGGAATAATAGGATTAGTTTCTCCACTTAAAGAACAGTTTTTTAAAGTCGGCAACACAATATCTTGAGGTGAATATCTTCGTTTCGTTTACATTCATTTCTCAATTTTTTGGAATCTAAACGGGTGTGATTACGTTTCTGTCAGCAATTTGTGTCGTGAATAGGAAGCGTTTTTTTTTTTTTTTAAAGCAATGGATCCCTGTCAGTAAGAACCCAAACGTTTGTTGTGTCCTGGGTAACGAACGAGGGGGTTGTCTTCAGATTATATAATCCTAGCCAAAAGTATCGTTGTATGTCAATGACAATCTTAAGACAAAAGTATCCTTGTATCTCAATGACAATCAATAGAGTGCGTTGAAGGGTATGATATAAAACTAACTGATTTTTTGCTTTTAAATAGATTTAGTTGATTGACCCCATGTTGTGTCCAATAGTTTGAAACATTTAATTCTAAACCATGATCTTTACTCAAATTTGGTTTCATCATGATATCCGTTATGTGTATGTGTGTGTTTATGTGTGTATGTGTGTTTATATGTGTGTATGTGTGTGTTTATGTGTGTCTGTGTGTGTGTGTATGTGTGTGTATGTATGTGTATGTGCGTGTGTATGTGTGTGTGTGTGTGTGTGTTCCCGTAACATAACTACTAGTATATTTCCTACAAGACTCTGTACATTGCTAGCATCAGTATTATTTACAACATAATAGCTGTTATTTTATAGCTCCATTTGTGTGAGTATCGTTGTATCTCAATGACAATCTTAAGCCAAAGTATCGTTGTATGTCACTGACCATCTTAAGCCCCAAGTATCGTTGTATGTCACTGACCATCTTAAGCCCCAAGTATCGATGTATGTCACTGACCATCTTAAGCCCCAAGTATCGTTGTATGTCACTGACCATCTTAAGCCCAAAAGTATCGTTGTATGTCAATGACAATCTTAAGCCCAAAATTATCGTTGTATGTCAATGACAATCTGAAGCCAAAAGTAACTTTATATTTAACACCCATTACTTAGATGATAAAATTTATATAATCTATAATACTTTTAATAGCCATGAAATTTTTTTAAAACACTTTTTAAAGTAAGATTTTTAAAATTGTATTATTCAGACTTTTCACAGACGCATAGAAAATGGTTCTAGCTTAATTAAGTTAAACGATAGACTTAGGTCTCGATAACATGTGTCTTTATAACAAATGAACAATAATAAACACTACTTTGTTGTTCTTTCATTAACTAATACTAACTCACTGTATGAAAAAAAAGGTCTTCTTAAAAAATAAAATCTGCGAAGGGAGCCCAAGGGGCAAGAGTTGAGGGGTGGGCAATGGGTAAAGGTTGAGGGGAGGGAAAGGGGTAAGGGTTGAGGGAGGGTAAGGGGTAAGGGTTGAGGGAGGGCAAAGGGTAAGGGTTGAGGGAGGGCAAGGGGTAAGGGTTGAGGGGAAGAGCAAGGGGTAAGGGTTGAGGGGAGGGAAAGTTGTAAGGGTTGAGGGGGGGGCAAGGGGTAAGGGTTGAGGGGGAGGGCAAGAAGAGTTGCGCAAGCAAAATAAAAAAAAAAGTTTTTGGTCCGTCCTTCTATCCATCATTTTTTTTTCATTCTACACTATACATTTCAGCTTATAGCAATCAAAAGACATTAGTAGTATAAGTTAACAAGAGCCCATCATCTTTATGTCAATGCGCTGTCATTAATTTTCTGTTTTCTGCTAATCCCCAGGACCAAATGGAAGCGGCAGACGGCTGTCGGACTGGAGCTGCTGGCAGAGGCGGGGAACTACGCGGCCGTGCAGAGGATGCTGCAGACGAACCCGTACTGGGCGTCCTACCACCCCCACGCCGCTGCACTCCTGTCCAGCATGGACTCGCTCTACTACAGACACGGCGTGACGTCACTTCCCATGAGCAGGCCGATGCTTCCTCGAATGCTGCTACACAACATGCAGCAACCCGTGCCGCCACTACCTCCCCCTCCACATTAAACCCAACGGTTACTTAATACTTATATTTATTACTGGCCCACACATACTCGTCCTCAATAGTTTCCTGTGTGTGCGCGCGCGTGCGCTTTATCAATTCATGAAATTAAATGTATAATTTATTGCCGGGTTGTGTGTAAGATACAATAAAATGCTTGAAGGCTCTTTGTGTCTAGCAGCTCAGCTGTGAAGATGTTTACATTCAAAGTCCAATATGAAATGCTAACTAAGCCACCGATACCCCTGGACCTGAGTTCGTGGCCCATACCGTAAAGCCCAGTCGAGATAGATCATTCTCGGACAATTTTGTTTGGGCAGCGCCATACAATATTTCTGAGCGTATGGAATGAGTGGGGGGGGATGTCACAACACTCAACTAGCCTGATAGTGTCCAGCGAGAGATGCAAAGCCTTCAGATCCGCCTCTTCTTCATGGGGGCCACCCTACAGCGTCGGCGTAGTGAATCTCTCTTATATCCCGTAGAAGCTGGAGTTAGTGTTTCCATATTCGAGTTATCAGACACTGATCGTGGTGAGTCAGTTGTCCGGTGTTAATGACCCGACCGCCAGCGTGTCGGAAAGACTGTGTCGGCCATAAGTCATGTCATAAGTCAATGTGGTACAAGAAGTCACTCAGCCCATCATGTTTGACAGGAAAGCTCTCAGTATCTGAGAGACATGTTTCCTTCAATCAGATTTTAAAAGAGTAATTTCATCAGGGACATCGAGAGGGTCCACTATGGGCATTGGAATATTTTGGTGTAGTAACCACATACTTATAAGGCTACAAAAAGACATTTGATATGCATAGTCCAACAAGTTGTATAACTATAACATTATGTAAGCTTAGTCATGCATATTAAATATACTTACGTAGTTTGGTTTATGTTTTGCCAACGATATATATTAATCTATGTATTTGTTTATTTTTAAAGTTTTTGAGTAATGGCGAGTATATTGAAGTTAAAAAAATATTCCCGATAAGTGCACCAAAAGAGACTACCGGTGGTGCGTTTGGTGCGTAATATTTAAATTTGCTCACGGGAAGTCTTAAATAAAGAATAATGAAAAAAAATACTAGTGCTCTTTTTTTTTGTTTGGTTCGGTTGGGGGCGGAGGTGGCGAGTGAATATTAATGCGTTAATAGGAGTGAAAAAAATCAATTGAGTGCGTTGAAGGGTATGATATAAAACTAACTGATATTTTGCTTTTAAATAGACTTAGTTGATTGACCCCATGTTGTGTCCAATAGTTAGAAACAATTAATCCTGAACCATGATCTTTACTCAAATTTGGTTTCATCATGATGTCCGTTGCATGATAGGTTTTTAATTTTTAACTGTAATTATGACATTTTTTAATAACTTTATTACTGATGAGTTTTGTCCATGTTATCAGCCGACCTCAACAATCTGTTTGAGATCGATTGATAAGTGAAGAGTCTGATGATTCAGGCGTGCTGGTGTGTATGTGTGTGTATGTGTATTTGTGTGTGTATGTGTGTGTATATGTGTGTGCATGTGTATGCATGTGTATATGTGTGTATGTGTGTATGTGTGTATGTATATGCGTATATGTGTGTGTATGTGTGTGTGCATGTGTATGTGTGTGTATGTGTGTATGTGTGTGTATGTATATGTGTATATGTGTGTGTATGTGTGTGTGCATGTGTATGTGTGTGTGTATGTGTGTGTATGTATGTGTGTGTATTTGTGTGTGTGTGAGTTTCCTGTAACATGACTATTAGTGTATTTCCTACAAGACTCTGTCCATTGCTAGCATCAATATTATTTACAATATGAGAGCTGTTACTTTATAGCACCATTTGTGTGAGTAAATAGATCTACCTGATGTTACAATAAGTAAGAATGATATGTTTGTGCGACTGAGTAGCTGATGTGACAATAAGTGAGAATGATATGTTTGTGTGAGTGAGTAGCTGATATGACAATAAGTAAGAATGATATGTTTGTGTGAGTGAGTAGCTGATATGACAATAAGTAAGAATGATATGTTTGTGCGACTGAGTACTTGATGTGACAATAAGTAAGAATGATATGTTTGTGTGAGTGAGTAGCTGATATGACAATAAGTAAGAATGATATGTTTGTGTGAGTGAGTAGCTGATATGACAATATGTAAGAAAGATATGTTTGTGTACATGAAGAGAAAATTACGTCACATATCGTACATAACAAATGTGCTGTATGACCTTTATTAAATATTTTCTTAAGAGGAAAAAAAAAAGAATATACGCTCTCTTTTTTGGAACAAGTAATTTAGATAATGAAAAATGAGTTATGTGAATAAATCACGTGTTGTGCGAATCTTTCGCACTTTAAACAGCGCAAGTCACACTCACCATCATCATCACTAATACGATGCCAGTGGTCATTAGTCGATACGATGGACGAATAAAATATGTTAACAATAGCTCTTTAATTAAAGTAGTTTTTTTTCTGATTATCTTGCTTTTTAAAAGTATTATTTGAAGATTAGTTTTTCCGAAAGGAAAAATCGTTTAAAATGTGTTAAATTTTATACGATTTTAAAGAAGTCCATTGAAGTCATAAAAAATCGTTGCCATTAAACAACGCATGTATTATTATCATTATATAAATGTGTGTGTGTATATGTATATATATATATACATATATACATACATTTATTCATGCATAAAAGCATAAATCCTATAAAATAAAAGGCTGTTGTCTGTGCTATCCTCTTTAGCGATTGGTCCTGGAAACTTCTTCAGCCAATCACTAGCGGTGAAAAATTAAATGTCATTTTCATATTGAACAAATTTACGCGGACGTTCAAAACGATTTATTTTGGGTGCAGTATTTTTGTCGCTATTTAAATTCGGTACTGTGTTTCCATCTTGATGTGTGTCATTCCTGCTAACCCCAACTGTTACTCCTAGACAACATCCCACAGAAACGTCGGGGGAACGTAATTGCATGGGCTTCGTTGCTCGTACATATAAAAAAAAATTCAGTCCCATTCATTAACCCAGTCAAAATTAGCGCGTCATTTTCGCTGCTCTCACTCTGAAAATGTGAACAGATTTAAGCTTTCAAAGAAAAAAATGTAAGCCTAATAACGTGACTTTTTAATAATATGTGAGATATATGACATGACATTTAAATAATATGTGAGCTATATTAAATGACATTTAAATAATATGTGAGATAAATGACATGACACGTACTTAAAAATGTGAGATTAATGACATATTGTTGACAGTTTTCTTAATTACACCAAGCTGATCATTTGTAGAGTTCTTTTAGACTTAATAATGCCATTGTTATGATTCATGATATGTTTGCCATTGTCATTTTTACCGCTTTTGTTTACTATCACGTCATCAAATTTTAAATTATGATAATAATTAATAATACCGATAACATAATAAACTGCTTCAACTGAAGAAAAAAATTGGTTTGTTTATTTATTGTATGGTCTGTAAAATAAGGGTAATGTCTGGTCACCACTTACATGTGATATGTAATGTCTGGTCACCGCTTACATGTGATGTGTGATGTCTGGTCACCACTTACATGTGATGTGTGATGTGTGGTCACCACTTACATGTCTGGTGGGATGTCTGGTCACCACTTACATGTGATGTGTAATGTCTGGTCACCACTTACATGTGATGTGTAATGTCTGGTCACCACTTACATGTGATGTGTGATGTCTGGTCACCACTTACATGTGATGTGTGATGTCTGGTCACCGCTTACATGTCAGGTTGATGTCTGGTCACCACTTACATGTGATGTGTGATGTCTGGTGACCACTTACTTGTGATGTGTAATTTCTGGTCACCACTTACATGTCAGGTGTGATGTCTGATCACCGCTTACATGTGATGTGTGATGTCTGGTCACCACTTACATGTCAGGTGTGATGTCTGGTCACCACTTACATGTGAAGTGTGATGTCTAATCACCACTTACATGTCAGGTGTGATGTCTGGTCACCACTTACATGTGTTGTGTGATGTCTGGTCACCACTTACATGTGATGTGTGATGTCTGGTCACC
>MUZC01001713.1:449966-470941 GCA_002072015.1 Radix auricularia | reverse complement strand
GTCTTATAATTACTATATAAATCAGGTCTTATAAATACTATATAAATCAGGTATTATAACTACAATATAAATCAGGTCTTAATTATAACTACAATATTAGTCAGGTATTATAACTACAATATAAATCAGGTCATATAACTACAAAATAAATTAGGTATTATAACTGCAATATAAATCAGGTCATATAACTACAATATAAATCAAGTCATTTAACTACAATATAAATCAGATCATATAACTACAATATAAATCAGGTCATATAACTACAATATAAATCAGGACATATAACTACAATATAAATCAGGTCATATAACCACAATATAAATCAGTTCTAATAACTACAAAATAAATCAGGTATTATAACTACAAAATAAATCAGGTCTTAAATTACTATATAAATCCGGTCTTATAATTACTATATAAATCAGGTCTTATAATTACTATATAAATCCGGTCTTATAATTACTATATAAATCAGGTCTTATAATTACTATATAAATCAGGTCTCATAATTACTATATAAATCAGTCTTATAATTACTATATAAATCAGGTCTTATAAATACTATATAAATCAGGTATTATAACTACAATATAAATCAGGTCTTAATTATAACTACAATATAAATCAGGTCATATAACTACAATATAAATCGGGTATTATAACTACAATATAAATCAGGTCTGAAAATTACAATATAAATCAGTACGTATAACTACAATCTACATAAAGTCTGATAATAATTAGAACATACGTCAGCTGACTTATAAATTGGTAAAATAAAATTAAAAAATTAAAAAAACTAATCTGATAACGTGTAAAACATTAAGTTCAGTAATTCTGCCAACACGTCATATATCAGGTCCGATAACGCTACAATAATACAAGGCTTGCATTCTGTCACCAGAAAAGATTGCGGAAAGTGAAAAAAAGAAGAAAAGGCTAAGGCTCAAACATTAGAAACTCTAACTTGTACTTTGTAGCTTCAACATGAAATCGACGTTTTGATTCCTTAGAAAAGAAAAGAAAAAGACGTAAAATCTATAATTTACCAGTTACCACCATTTTATTTAAGTTTGTAACATTGGATGGACCAAAGTTACCAATGGAGAAACGCGACTCTATGCTTAACCAGAAAGACTTCCACATCAAGAAAAGGAGACACGGAGAAGTCCAAGGGGGAACAGCCATCACCCATGTTTCAATTTTTTATGTTTCACACCATGTCACTTATCGTCCCCTTCATACCCATATTTCACTCCATGGGAGGGTCACTCAACTCACAATGTTTAATTTGTTATGTTTCACACCATGTCACTTATCGTCCCCTTCATACTCATATTTCACTCCACGGGGAAGTCACTCACCTCACCATGAATTTGTAGTCTCCTAACACGTTAAAATTTAGTTGTCTGTTGTCTTTAACACTGTTTAATTATATCATCAAAATTTTGAAAAAAACAAACTGTAAGGACTTCAGCCAAAATAAAATGTAAATGTAAAAAATATTTTCAATAAACGCTATGTCCGAAAAAGGGCTGCAGCGGAGATCGATGAGAGAAGTTTGAGGTCTCCGCCGCAACCCCCTTTTTCTTTAAAAAAAAAAAAATAAAAATAAAACCTGATCACGAAGGGGGTCCTCCCAGGGCGAGGCCTGTCCATTGCACTTCGGATGGGTTGACCCCTGCGATCACCCCAAATGTAGGTGACTCGGGTGCGTAATTTTTTCGTAGGGGGGACTGCGTTCGCGCTATCCCCTGACATAATCAAAACTAATAAGGAAAGGTGCAAATAGCATTTACTTGAAGGCACGCACCCGTGCTACAGTGCCTCTCGTCCAGACATCCACGATTTACGCATCGGCATCATTGTGATTGCTGTGTAATCCGACGTGTGCTGCCCAACAGGAAGCGCCGATTCCGCTACACTCTTGGGTGTTACTGCCCTTGATCTTGTAACAGATATAGAAGAGTACTTACTTAATATCGTGACCCGCCAAAATGGCGCCGACATAACGGCCCCAGTCAAATTGTTTTACATCTTTTAACACAAAATTTATAATTTTGTTTTGCATTTTAAGCTTTTGTCAACTTTTTTCACCCTTTAAAAATAAAAAATAAAATTGGTCGAATTGTAAAATTATTTCCTCTGACGTTGTTATATTATTTCTTCGCAACAAACAACCGTGACCTGGTACCATATCGAGTAACTGTTATTAAATTATTTCTTGTGTTGTCATTATTATTGTATCTTGTGAGGTAAACCTGACACTGAGTCGGTGAGCAAAATGACTAATATACGGTTGGATTTTATTTTTGACTAGTAGTTCAGGTCCGCGTTGACCATTATGTCGGGGCCGTTTTTGTCTGTCGGTTAACCGTTAATATAATTAATTATCAACTCTGCACGCTCCTTGCACGAGAAAACTCCAAAAATCGCGTCAACGAGACATAGGCCCAGTACCATGGACGGCCCCCTAGATCCGGAGGATGGAATATACACCCAGCCCCGCAGTTTGAATAGATGTCTACGTGTTTAGGCTCCTCGTCAAGGGAAATAAAAAGTTATTATGTGACAGGACCAAAAAAAAAATTTTTTAAAAAAATTCCACTGTATCTGGTTTCAGGAATGAGAATCAGACCGGTTGTCATGTTACAATGTTAGTTCGCCCAGATTTGTTCTATATAAAAGCTATAACCAGCATTTTGAAGATCTGAACACACCAGACTCCTGCCTATCGGAGGGAGTTTTTAAAAATATCTTTTATATAAGCTCGAGACTCCATAACACATAGAAGTGGCATTAATAATTCGATACAGCGCGAATGAAATCTAAATTAATCTTCTTTTATCTTCTTATTCCAGTAATGTCCTACAGAAATTACACTGTCAAAGTGTAAATATAAAATGATAATTAATATATAATTTTGAGGACATTATAAAAAAGTGATTGCGTTACAAGATTTTATTCCCAAAAGAAATTTACATAAACGAGAAAAGGGGACAAAATACAACAACATAGAACACAAAACAAACATTAAAATCTTTCTTTAAGTCTCCGAGTCCACGGCATCGATTAAATGAAGTAGTTGAAAATCAAACTGCCGCACAGACTTAATGAAATCAAGAAGAGTCATTTGATTAATCTAATTTAGAATCCCTGAAAATCTGGCTTTATAAAGGACAACAAAAGACTTGTCTTTAATTTCATCCTTCTTTTTTCCCCCCAAAGAAAGCCACGCAATCGAAGCTTCGGTCAAAGGGAATGAATTCCTCGTTTCCGAAACCAGTTTTCATTTCCAATCCCCGGACTCGTAATTTCATTGGCTAAACGTGAACTTTGGAGTTAACCATCTTTGGATCGGTCGAAATCGAGGCGAATCAGCTGCTGAATGGCCGAGACACTCTTCGGGGCTAACCATCATTACGGCAGCTCTTCGTACGGAACGCTCGGTTTTCTCTTCAGATGTAAACGCAATAGAGTTGCTTAACAAAGCGTTGCAAAGCGAGTTTTAGGAATAAAAACACTGAAAAGCTGGACGCTTGTGGAGACGCGCCTCTTCAAGTAAAATATAAAAAAAAATCCTCGAAGCCTCTTCAGGATTCGGAGAGAATTGGAAAACGTGAGAAGGGGAAGAAAGTGAATTAGATCAAACCAGCGGGGGAGAAATCAGTGAGAAATCCTCGGCCGTCTGCAAAGGACCTATTTGACAGAGTTAACCGCTCTTACCGGCCTCTTTTCAGTTCTGCTGCGGAATCTTGAAATCGAATCAATCATTGTATTTATTTTAAGAGGATCGAGACGGGGGAGGTGGGGGGAAAGGGGAGGAGGGCCGGTTCCAACCTTTAAAACGAATTATCCTATTCGATTTTGTGTTGGAGCATCTGTAGAGAAATCTCTCGGCTAATGCGTCTGTTGGCTGATCGCGGTGAGGGGAAGGGTGTGGGCGGGGAGGGGGGGGGAAGACACGGGACTGGGAAAGGATCGCCAATAAAATGTCCGCGAGGATTTGCATGTATTAGCAAAGTTAAGTTCGGATTAAACGGATAATGGAAGGCGAGTTTGTTATGCAGGGAACAAGGGAGCGTATTCTGAAAAAATAGTCGGCAATAAATTCACGGCTGTTTTTCAATACAGACTTTGTGGATTGGGATCGGGTTAAGTTGTTGGAGGTGGGGGGGGGGGTGGTGGTTTTGGAATTCAATAATCGTCTCAATCACTGATTGGTTTGCACTGTTATTTTTAACGGATTTTTTAAAAAATCGATTTAAATTTTGGGGAGGGGTTTGAGCAGCTTAACAGAAATGAATAAAACCCATTGTGGAAAAAAAGTGCGCTACTTTAGTCATTTCGTGATTTCTGTTAATACCTTTATGAACATACCAGCAAGAATTGAAAGGTGATTTCTTTTCTTCTAGCTTCCGCTGTTGTCCATAGATCTTTAAGTAAACCCTTAAACCACCAAGATCATGTACAAGATCAAGATAAGCACAGAAAGGGGGCGGGTTGGGGAGTGGAGGGTTGTATTTTGATCTATCCCATATGAAAAGCTCTTAGTATAATGTTAATTTAGCTTTAAGAATATTGGTTTGATCGTTTCAGTTGACGGCAGGGAGACTTTTTTTCCCCAAAGCTTTTCAGTTGGATATATTTTATAATACAAATAATGCAAGGGTTTTTATTTTGATAAAACTTATTTTTTTTTTTTTATAAAACTTACCGAAATGAAAAAGTAAAGTTCTTGTTCTCCCTCCCCCCCCCCACACACACTATTCAGCACAGAAGCCCTAGAGCTTAAACTATTTCAAAATGTTATTTTTTTTTACCTGTATCACTCACACACCGGTCGTTTATTCTACTCGGGGTCCTCCCGGGTTCTTGGCACTTTTATCATACTCAGAAACCTAATCTAATCCCATTGACCAAGCTAACCCCTGACCCCTTTACTGACCCTTAAATCAATGTGCACCGTGATCACCTTTCCCATCAGTCCCACACGCCAGGGACAGCGCCCCCTCCCCCCCACACCTTCACCCCCACCCTACCTCGATGTAGAGAAAGCGAACGCTGATACGATGGATATTCCTCCCCATTTTGTAGCTAATGCGTATTGATACAATACCCGCATGCGCCTGAATTAATAAGCTCACGGGCTCCATTGCGATGCGTCCAGCTGAGCCGACGAGAGAACCGACAGCAACAGACGCGATTTCCCGAGCTGCAGACCGCTTTTGTCCTAAGTCTGATGGGGAAATTATGTCAGCCTGCGCGACTGGCCTCTTTCCCACAATGCTGTCGTTTTCCATCCTTCCGGTTTGAGCCGCTCGCGCGCCAGCGCGCGCATTCAGTAGAGGGTTTGGGGTGTCATGGCCGACACAAAATGGCGACAAACACGAGAAAACAAGGAGAGAAAAGAGGACGTGATATCTGGTGACTTGCAAATCACGTTCAAATGGTTTTAATTAAAGCGGGACATCCCCTACCACGGCCAACACTTGTGCTCGTTTAGATAATGGTGCTTTAATGAGAGCACTTCACTCTAGGCTGGAATTGAGACCGAAAACTTAAATGTTTAACTACATATATATTCAAGCTCTTTAATTCAAAATTTATTTTCTTCCAAATTTTTATTCTATTTTAAGGTTTACCTCCCACACATTTTAAATCTCAACTGTACTAAATATAAAGTAGAGTTTTTTAGTGTTTTTTTTTTAATTTAAAAAAAAAATCCCCGTTATCACTATATTTGAAATTTAGAAATAGCATTTTAAATGGAAAAAATGAAGATTTCGAGATTTTTATTAATAATTTTTTTTTAAAAATAGAAAATATCAGAAATCAACTTACAAACAAAAAATGTAAATCGTTTTATATCTGAATTTATATATTTTTTTAAAATAAAAGAATTTCGACAAAACATTACAATTAGGGCTGGCACTGATTATTTTCTTTTGTTTGATTAATCGGAAAAAATTAATCGATTAATTTTGATTAATTACATTTTTATAACGCATGTATAGATCGCTATAAGTTGCAATTACTTATTTAGCGAAATCGGTTTAAGTCGTGGTTATACCATGGCTCCCAAATTTTGGAACGTAGCACAACAAAGTCGTTCTAATATTTAAAAAAAAAACCCCAAAAAAACGTTTTTGTTTACATATGCACGTTTAATAAATAATAATAATTCTAAGGAAAATTAAGTAAGTAACGCAAATTATAAATTATTAATAAATTTGAAAAAAAAAATAGAAATATATTTTCTTAAATTTTAGTGGCATTTTAATCGATCAAATTAATTTTAATTGATTAGAATTTTCAACTATTAATCGATTAATTCATCTTTAATTTCGCAGCACTACTTAAAATGCTTTATTTTAATTTTATTTAGAGTACTTCAAGAATTTACTTTCGCAAATTAAAGTAAAATAGCTAGATGTATATATTTTTGTGTGTTTCAGTTTATTCATACGCCACAGTAAAAACTCGCACATTAAGTTACACATCTAAATTCAAAGCCTATCTTCATCTCTGTTGTTCTGATATATTGACCAAGTTGAAAGGTCAAGAGTACAACGTCATCATGAAACATAAAACACATGATATTCCTGAGACATAACATCTAATGGTAGCCCCGAAAGGTCTAACAACAGCACCATTTCATTTTAGGCCCGAAAGGCTGTAAACCAGCACCATATCTTGGTAGCCCCGAAAGGTCTCACAACAGCACCATCTCTTGGTATCCCTGAAAGGTCTTACACATCTCTTAGTAGCCCCGAACGGTCTTGCACCAGAATCATCTCTTGGACGTCTCGAAAGGTCTTACAAGAGCACCATCTCTTGGTAGTCTCTAATTGTCCCACATCAGCACCATGTCTTGGTAGCCCAGAAAGGTCTTAAAACAGCACCATCTCTTGGTAGCCCCGAAAGGTCTTACAACAGCACCATGTCTTGGTAGCCTCGAAAGGTCTTACACCAGAACCATATCTTGGTAGCCCCGAAAGGTCTCACAACAGCACCATCTCTTGGTAGCCCCGAAAGGTCTTACACCAGCACCATATCTTGGACGTCTCGAAAGGTCTTAGATCAGCACCATCTCTTGGTAGTCTCTAATGGTCCCACATCAGCACCATGTCTTGGTAGCCCCGAAAGGTCTTACACCAGCATTATCTCTTGGTAGCACCGAAAGGTCTCACAACAGCACCATGTCTTGGTAGCCCCGAAAGGTCTTACACCAGCACCATATCTTGGTAGCCCCGAAAAGTCTTACAGCAGCACCATCTCTTTGTAGCCCCGGAAGGTTGTACACCAGCACCATCTCATGGTATCCTCTAAAGGTCCTACACCAGCAGCATCTAGTCGTAGCCTCGAAAGGTCTGACAACAGCACCATCTCGTGGTAGCCTCTAAAGGTTGTACACCAACACCATCTAGTCGTAGCCTCGAAAGGTCTGACAACAGCACCATGTTTTGGTAGCCTCGAAAGGTCTGACAACAGCTCCACCACACAACAGAGCCAACTCAGCAGAGCTTGGACGACGCGATCGATAGAGAAGTCGTGCGGCGACAGGGCTTAGCCCATTTAAAAAGAAAGAGCGCAAGAACTCCATTTAACTCGATGCAAATTGGCAGGGGGTTTGTTATTGTTCGTAATTTGGACGGGGATAAAAAAGAAAATCTGATGTGATAACGTGGGGATTATAGGGCGGAGCTCCAAATTGGAATTCAATCCGTCCGCGGTTGGGCTCCGCTTCATTGTGGGTAAGGAAATAAAGTAACGAATCGGGGTGGTCGAATTAATTGACAACGTCATAGCTTGAGATGTGGGGGGGGGGGGGGGGGGGGGGGGGGTTGCTGGTGAGGGGAGTTTGTTGAATCTTGAGTGGAAGAAATGATAGTAGATTTGTTATAGGAAAAAATAATTTTAAATAAATTCTTATCTGATAGTTGTTCGGACATTTGATTTCAATCAATTGCTTTATTGTGCTCTCAATTTCTGCAAAGTTTAAAGAAATATTGTTCCTCTTTTTTCGTATCATGCGTGATTCATTTTAAATTTTAGTACTTAGTATCACAGCTATAGAAAAAAATACTTATCGTTTTTTAAATTTATTTTTAAACAGTTTGCTTTGAAATATTTACACAAAAAAAAAAAAAAAACCCACTTCTCCTTCCAAGTAACCAGCATTTCAACTTTGACTATGTGCTAAGATATTATTCTAAAAGTCGTTAGGTCGATGTGAAACTAAGAACCTTTCATTAGATTTATATTATGTTGATCTCTAGCGTTGGAGAAAATAATTTGAAAGGTATCCGGTTCCTTGTGGTTAAAACAATCCAAATCTAAAGCGCTCCAGTAAGATATAACAGTGGCTTGACGTTGAAGACGGCTGGCTTTCCGATGGTCAAGGGTTCGAATCCATGTGAAGGCAAGGATTTGTTCCCGGGGCCTAGGACGTCCCTGAGTCCACCCAACTTCGAATGGGTATTTAACATTAGTAAGGGAAACAAAGGCGGCTGGGTAACGCATTGGACCCTCATAGCCGTTACCTGTGAACCCTCATAGCCGTGGCCTGAGAACCCTCATAGCCGTGGCCTGTGTACCCTCATAGCCGTGGCCTGTGAGCCCTCATAGCCGTGGCCTGAGAACCCTCATAGCCGTGGCCTGTGAACCCTCATAGCCGTGGCCTGTGAACCCTCATAGCCGTGGCCTGTGAACCCTCATAGCCGTGGCCTGTGAGCACTGCGTCACTTGCCAACAGACCGGCTTGGTCTGTGTTCGCAATAATCTTCTGCATAGAAGAGCGTCTGTATAGATAAAACATAAGACAAACTGTCATTCCGTGACAAGTGTTTGGGAGAATTATACTTTTAACAGAGCTTGACAGTTCCACACATTTTACAGTTGACAGTTTAACAGCACATTTGATGGTACTAATTATTTCATGGCACTATACATTTGACAATATTACACATTTGTGAAAACTGTATATTTAAAGTACCACAGACCAAACATTTAAAGTAACTATAATACGCACTTGATGATACTATGCATTTAACGCAAATATATAATTAAAATTACTATCAGTCTACTATGAAACAAACTTAGTCGCATTTTATATAGAGCAGAACTGCGATGAAGCTATTCAATATAAAAAATATAAAAACAAATTGTGTAATGAAGACAATAAATTTTAGCCTTATTTCTAAACAAATACGACAGTTACACGTTTCGTCTAATGCCTTCATTAGCAGTGCTCGATTTAGGAAAAAACAAGTGCCGGGGATGAATTTTTTTTCTGCAGAGCCGGGGATAAATGCCATCCCCGGTGGGTATGGTAGAAGTTAAAGCAGAGCCGGGGATGGAGCCTCACAGTGCCGGGAATATCCCGGTTTCCGCAACAAATTGAGCCCATCTACTAATCTTGCTACTACCACTACTACTATTACAACTACTACCACTTCTACTACTGCTACTACTACTACTACAATATAACATGACACAACAAGTGAAAATAAATTATTTACAATACAACACATAAAAACAAATGATATGCAACAGGTTCTAATGTTGAAATATATTTTAATTTGTTGTTTCATTTTTTCAAATATCTTTGTTGAATTTACAGTTTTTAATAAAAACTAGCTTGTTGCTGAGATGGAATTTACTTTTAAATGGAAAGTGTGTTGTTTTCGTTTTTTAGCTAATAGATATTGTTGTTGATGTTGCTGCAGTAGATGATGTTGTTGTTGATGCAGTAGTTGATGTTGTAGATGAAGTTGTTCTTGATGTAGTTGTTGCTGATGGCGTTTGTTGTTCATCTTATTGATGATGTTGTTGTTGATGACGTTGTTATTGTTTTTGTCGTTGATGTTGTTTTTTTTTTTATATGTTTGAATTTACAGTTTTTAGTAGCTTGTGTTGTTGTTGGTGTTGCTGCAGAAGATGATGTTGTTATTGATGCAGTAGTTGATGTTGTAGATTAAATTGTTGTTGATGTAGATATTGCTGATGGCGTTTGTTGTTCATGTTATTGATGACGTTGTTTATGTTGCTGTCGTTGTTGTTGTATATATGAAATTGGTCTAATCAATTCTAAACAGTTATTTGCTAAAAAAAAATCAAAACTATTTTAAACAAATTATGGCGCTGTTCCATAACTACTTCTTTTGTTGGTTTGCCAGAAGGTAGGTCGCTAGCAGAATGCCTTCCGTCCTTTTAACCACTTTGTGGCATACAACCTGGCATCAAAATGTTGAAGTGGCGGACCATTAATTTTAATAAAAAGCAAGTGATTGATAGTTTCAACATATAATGAATTCAGAAGAGATGTGTGAGTTAAATTCATCGCGCTGAATCCTCGCTCACAATCAGCACTAGATATTGGCAGAAAATCTAATCTCTTGTACAAATCATTAAGTTCTGCATCAGCATCATGACCATCTTTTGTCATGCGAAATTGGTGTACTATGGCTGAAGTATGACGTGCTTCAATTTTCAAAAATTTTTGAAGTTCCATAATTTCACGATCTCCATACAACATTAACTCTTCTGTGTTTTTTGGCCAATACCATCCCATCCCTTGAGCCTATGGCGGATTAAAGGGGGGGGGGGCTGAACGGGCTAAAGCCAGGGGCCCCCGACGGTTTGGGGACCCCCAAACTTTTTATATTTTATAATAAAAGTGTAAAAATGTTTGCACGAACCCTTGAAAATATAATAAATTAATAAATATTATCTATACAACTGATCGCGTTCAGACATGATAGTATTGATAGTACTTAATAATCGAAAAACTTTAATTGGCTCACTTCGCATAATATAAAATATAGTTTACATTTTTAAAATGTCCCATTTTAGAGAAGCTCCGCTGGCCATGTGGAGATGGTACAGGCTCGTGATGCCAGCGGTGTCGGGTTCCATTTCCAGCAGGGGTAAATAAAGTCTTTCTTTTCACACTCAATTATAACATACCGCGAACACTTCAAACAGTTATTTCTTTGTGTTCGTTTTTTTTTCTCCATTTTTAATATTTAGTTACAGTCTTATATTAGCTGTTAACAATAATTTTATTTTAAGGATGCTGGCTGGTTAGGGCCCCCGTTTGATTGCAGCCCGGGGCCCCGTGCAGTCTTAATCCGCCCCTGCCTTGAGCTATATAATGGCTTATTTGAGGACCAACTCCTAAATCTGCCCCTGTGTCAGTGTATTGATATCAGCATCACCAAGAACAAAATCATTTTAAATTACATCATTTGATTAAATTTTTTATAACATCTGATGTATCTTAGCCTATTGATTCTATCTTTCTTTACAAATTATATAACACTGTTTACGAGCTAATAGATTTTTTTCAACTTATTATTTTATATTAATAATAATATCAATCAATATATATTCAACTGCTTATGAATTTTGATTTTAATTTCAAATCAAACTTATTAAAGCCAAATAAATAAACTTATTTAATTGGTTTATTAATAAATTATTAATAATTAATGACTTACTACAAGACGTTGTCTGAAGAAGCTGAAGATCATCACTGTGAGATTTCACTCTCCGGATTACAGCATTTTTCGTAAAAGACAATTTTTGTTGTGTTAACATTTTAAATTTTTTACAAGACGGCTCTTTAGACATTTAAATTTAAAACTAAATTTAAAAAATATTTATTTTCAATAAATTCTAATAATTCGCGCTTTATGACAAACGAAAAGTGAACTTAAAATTGAAACCAAAGATTATAAGAAAACTAAACAATTAGAATCATTTTTACTTACGTTTATTTCGATTAATTCGGTAGATGGAAGCGCAAGTACCAAATTTTTCTATTAAATTAAAAAATTCGTGATTGAAAATTTGACACTGCTGTAACTTACCGTTACCACTTATTCGGCTTAAAAAACCAGTGCCGGGGATAAAAAAAATGTTCTGCAGAGCCGGGGATAATGGTAAAGGTTATAGCAGAGCCGGGGATGGAGCCTCACAGTGCCGGGGATATCCCCGGCATCCCCGGCGGTAGATCGAGCACTGTTCATTAGTACAATTAACATCAAGAACGTACTTAGCATAAGTAATACAATTATATTTAATTTCTTACGAAATGCTGTATCATAAAATAGTTACGTAAAAGAAAAAGAAAGGAAAAACAACAAACAATGACACATGAAAAAAGGAAAAAAGAGACAGTATCAAAAGTTACAGTGAAACTCCAAATGTAGAATATTTTTCCCGTTGTGGTTTTCACTGTAACTTTCTATACTTCTAGCTGTAGAATCTTTTTTCCGTTGTGGTTTTCACTGTAACTTTTGATACTTCTAGCCATAGAATTTTTGTCCCGTTGTGGTTTTCACTGTAACTTTCTATACTTCTAGCTGTAGAATCTTTTATCCCGTTGTGGTTTTCACTGTAACTTTTGATACTTCTAGCTATAGAATTTTTGTCCCGTTGTGGTTTTCACTGTAACTTTCTATACTTCTAGCTGTAGAATCTCTTATTCCGTTGTGATTTTTATTGTAACTTTCGATAGTTCTAGCTGTAGAATCTTTTATCCCGTTGTGATTTTCATTGTAACTTTCGATACTTCTAGCTGTAGAATTTTTTATCCCGTTGTGGTTTTCATTGTAACTTTCGATACTTCTAGCTGCAGAATCTTTTATCCCGTTGTGTTTATCACTGTAACTTTTGTTACTTCTAGCTGTAGAATCTGTTTCCCATTGTGGTTTTCACTGTAACTTTCGATACTTCTAGCTGTACAATCTTTTTCCCGTTGTGATTTTCACTGTAACTTTCGAAGGCCAAGGCGTATAATTAAAAACTTGCATACAGTTTTACGCCGAAGCTGTTTAGTTGGGACTTTAGCAACGTTTATCAACTCATCAGAATCCTAAGAAACCAAGAGATAGGGAAGCAGCCCCACCTAACGTCATCCCACTGGGAAAATGTAGTGTTTACTAAAATTGTCTTGAAATTTTAAAAATATTTTTATTAGGAAATTTTAGGTCATAGATGTGCAGTCGAACAATGGAATTCTTTTCCATTACACATCCATAGTATTGAAACTATCAAGTCATTCAAGACTGCGCACTTAAGACACATCTTTTCAAAATTTATTTTCAAAATTAATGGAATGACATTTCTTTTTGATGATTAACGTAGCTGATGTGTAATGTACTGTAATTTATGTGGCTGTTATGATATGAAAGTTTATATAATTCTTATATGTAATGTTATTATCTTCATGTAAATCACCGCGAGCCCAGTTGCTTACTGGGATACAGTGCTTATATATTAGTTATCAATTTTTAAAATATTATTATTTAATATTTTGCTTTTTTCTTAATCATGTTCCTTAATTTTGATGCTGAATAAGAGACTTTAACATAACTTTTTTTTTTTCTTATTTCGGTTTTTGGTTGGGTATATTGACTAGTTGGAAAAGCAAATAAACTACGTTATTATTTCCTTGATCTTGGTGAAACCACGTTATTACATCCTTGATCTTGGTGAAATGACGTTATTACATCCTTGATCTTGGTGAAACCACGTTATTACATCCTTGATCTTGGTGAAATGACGTTATTACATCCTTAATCTTGGTGAAACCACGTTATTACATTCTTGATCTTGGTGAAACCACGTTATTACATTCTTGATCTTGGTGAATCGACATTATTCCTTCCTTGATCTTGGTGAAATGACGTTATTCCGATCTTGATCTTGGTGAAATAACGTTTCTCCTTCCTTGATCTTGGTGAAAACGCTATATTACTTTCTTGATCTTGATGAAAACACGTTATTTCCTCCTTGATCTTGATAAAAACACGTTATTTCTTCCCTGATCTTGGTGAAAATCTCTTTGTGGAAACATAATTATTTTCTTGTTGTTGATGTCACCTGTTTGTTTACGTTTTCATTCGGTCCTCCATTACTACCGCGTGCTATGTGAGTCCTATCTCAATATGACGCGTATAAGACCGTATTTCTGTCTCAGTCAAGTGCACGTGGAACTTAGTTCAACTAATTTTACTCTTTTTAAGTGTACATTTTTCTTAACAAATTTTGTTTGGAAAAGAGTGTCCCAACAACTAGTAAAATATTAACACATAAAAACGGAATAAATTCAGCAAAGAAATTCTGGGCGGCAAACATATTTTCCAAATTTTAATAAAAAGAAAAAAATTACCCCATTTTTTTCGCATGTTTAATTTCTTTAATTCCCCAAAAGAATAATTTTCTTTGTCTAATCTAATGACATTTTTAGAATTGTATTTCTCGCTAATCCTCAGGAGTGACATTAATATAATATCTTTAACATGATAAATTGAGCAGAAATTCTTTCCGTTGTTTCTAAAAGAAAAATAGACAGAAAATGAAAGTAATAATGTTTTGAACTGTACTGTTGACGACGTCGCCATTGTCAAGATATCATCATACACACGGCTGATAACCCAGCCCTCGACCTCACGTCGAGCTCTAATAAATCCTTCCTTTCAGCAAGCGCGGGGAATGAAAGTGCTCGTGAACATTTCCGACCCAATGGAAACTTCAGACGCCGAGATCATTTATCCCACGGGGCCGAGTGCGGGAGTTGACCAGTGGACACCGCGGAGAATGGACTCAACTGTTTTCCTAGCAATAAAATAAAACAGATCAGATTCTTTTAAAAACTGGTCCTAGCTTAGCACCACGCACGTGTTATCATTGTAGGAGGATGAACCGAGGGTCATGGGTGAAAGAATATAATTACAGAAAGAAAAAAAAAGAAATTTTTTGGAACAATTGAAGAAGTACTTTGGTTGGGATTTGGTGTTGAGGCTATTGAAAACATATGAGGCTAGAAGAGATTTTAAAGGTGAAAGATAAATAGTAAAACTAATTTAGGTATTTTTCTATTTAAAAAATAAAATTAGAATTGGCGCCCCCATAATTATTCTTTGCGAAGTATTTTATTAGGGGACAAAAGAATGTACGTCATTAACCGGGCTCGGATTTCAGGTCTGAGTGACCTTGACGCTAATTAAATTATTTTTGGTGGTAAAATCTAATAATATGTGACCTTGACATCACAGACCGACCTCCAATTCAAGTCCGTCGATATTACCTTTACATTGCTTGTTAATAAATAATCACTATAATCTCTATCAAATCTAAAATCGTGACCAACAAGCAGGCGAGATGTGTATGTGTGAACAGCTACATGTGGATTTCTCCATGCGGCTCCAGCTGGATGTGATTCCTCGTTATTATTTCAAATTAACATGACACTATTACAACTTGACTGTTATTGTTTCCTAATAGAAAGTCTGTTTATAAGTTTAACGCGAGCTGGGAAGGCAATTTTCTATAATCCCAGTTTTGTTCAGTTCATTTCTCAACCCCATAACAATTTTTATTGATAATCGTATTTTAGACTATGAAATTTTAAAATTTTAGCGCAGATGTAAGCTACACTTATCTTCTTTTCTTGTACAATACAGACGCTTTTTCTATACAGAATATTAATTCGTCCCATGCTTGTCCCTGGCTTATTTATAGTCTTGCATTTTTGTTACCCTCTTTCAGATGTTGCACTGTTTAACTTGACCAGTGGTGGACACCCGTCCTCTGAGAATATAGCTATCAATAGACGACTGCCAGTGTCAACCCTTCCCCGCCCCCCTTTCAGGCTATTAGCCCCACCATACCCCACCCCAAGTCCAAGTCTAAATGTGGGAGGTCGTTCCTACAAATGTAAAGACCAACACGCCACCCACTGACCACTGGCCATTGTATCTTCCACTGTTCGGATCTTGCCCAAAGAGAAATCCTATGGGACACCGCACTTTTACTTTTAAGTTTTTCCGAACAGTATTCATAATACAATGTCATACATTTTTTTAAAGACTCTAAATGATCTAATAATATCATGGCGGCAATCCATAAAAATAAGAAGATATCCGGGATATTTATTTGAAAAGAATTCATTTTAAGAAAAATAAACCAAATATCCAGATATTTTGTGTGGGCTTTGATGTTAATTCTACGTAAACTTGACTCGGCTTAGTGGACACGACCATGAGAATAGTTTCCTATACAAAATTATTGTTTAAATACATCAAAACAAATACACAACAACAACAACAGTTATTTGCTGACATTATGTGAGTTCAGACGCGTCACAAGGCTTGGTGTCCCTCGGGGTGGTAGCTCAGGGTGTCACCCCCTCACGACCCCTCAAGACTTAACCCATAGAACTTCCCCGAGTCTTCCAGTGCCAAATAAGGAGTACATATAGAATTTTAAATTTTGGTCTCCCCCCTTGTGATTGTGTCCCCCGGGGCGGCCCGCCCCCACCGCACCCCTAGTGACGCCACTGTGTGACTTCTATATTTATATTGGCAAGAAAACCGTGTCTAAAATGATAACATTATTGAATAAATGTGGCATTTTAAGGTCTGAGAAATAACGAACTTTACTCAAAAATGACCTTTAGGTATCTTAAATAAACGCAATCAGACTAGAAAATTCATCAACTCATTATTTTGCGCACGTCACTTAACAGTTTTTTTCCATAAAAATCATGTTAAAAAAATAATAAGTATATTTTAAAAAAGTAAATAATTTGTATACAATAATTTCAAATGATCTGCTTTAATAAATGTCAGTTCTTTCAGAATTCTACGTGTAACAAAATGAAAAAAAAAATGATAAAGAAAACAAATTAAATGAATAATTCCTCATGAACTAATCCGAATTATAAAATATGACCACTATGAAATACCATAGTTCTCCATCCAAGTCATGCTAACTCGATCTCCGATAAAGAAGAGTATCCAAACAAGGGGGACAATCGTGATCAAATTGACTAAGCGGGTGATCCCAGCATCTCTGATTGAAAGAGCGCCATGTCTTTGTGAGGACCGGGGGCTAGCGTTAATGTATTTATGGGTCAAAGGTTAGCGAAACACGTGCGTTTAAAAGCCGGCGAGTGTATTTGAACATCGGGTTTTCGAGAAGGCAGTTTTGGCAAGGGAAATAATGATGCTAATAAGGTCCGTAATTCTGTCCACAATTTGAGCGGTTGGAAACTGGGGCTATGAGGTACTAATGCCCCACTTACAGTTCTCTAAGAGTTAACAATGAAAATGGCCGTTTGATGCTGATAACAAAACTGGTACTAATGCCCCACTTACAGTTGTCTGAGAGTTAACAATGAAAATAGCCGTTTAATGCTGATAACAAAACTAGTACTAATGCCCCACTTACAGTTGTCTGAGAGTTAACAATGAAAATAGCCATTTAATGCTGATAACAAAACTGGTACTAATGCCCCACTTACAGTTGTCTGAGAGTTAACAATGAAAATAGCCGTTTGATGCTGATAACAAAACTAGTACTAATGCCCCACTTACAGTTGTCTGCGAGTTAACAATGAAAATAGCCGTTTAATGCTGATAACAAAACTGGTACTAATGCCCCACTTACAGTTGTCTGAGAGTTAACAATGAAAATAGCCGTTTGATGCTGATAACAAAACTGGTACTAATGCCCCACTTACAGTTGTCTGAGAGTTAACAATGACAATAGCCGTTTAATGCTGATAACAAAACTGGTACTAATGCCCCACTTACAGTTGTCTGAGAGTTAACAATGAAAATAGCCGTTTAATGCTGATAACAAAACTGGTACTAATGCCCCACTTACAGTTGTCTGAGAGTTAACAATGAAAATAGCCGTTTAATGCTGATAACAAAACTGGTACTAATGCCCCACTTACAGTTGCCTGAGAGTTAACAATGAAAATAGCCGTTTGATGCTGATTATAAAACTGGTATTAATGCCCCACTTACAGTTGTCTGAGAGTTAACAATGAAAATAGCCATTTAATGCTGCTAACAAAACTGATACTAATGCCCCACTTACAGTTGTCTTGAGAGTTAACAATGTAAATGGGCGTTTGATGCTGATTATAAAACTGGTACTAATGCCCCACTTACAGTTGTCTGAGAGTTAACAATGAAAATAGCCGTTTAATGCTGATAACAAAACTGGTACTAATGCCCCACTTACAGTTGTCTGAGAGTTAACAATGAAAATAGCCGTTTTATGCTGATAACAAAACTAGTACTAATGTCCCACTTACAGTTGTCTGCGAGTTAACAATGAAAATATCCGTTTAATGCTGATAACAAAACTGGTACTAATGCCCCACTTACAGTTGTCTGAGAGTTAACAATGAAAATAGCCGTTTAAGGCTGATAAAAAAGCTGGTACTAATGCCCCACTTACAGTTGTCTGAGAGTTAACAATGAAAATAGCCGTTTGATGCTGATAACAAAACTGGTACTAATGCCCCACTTACAGTTGTCTGAGAGTTAACAATGAAAATAGCCGCTTGATGCTAATAACAAAACTGGTACTAATGCCCCACTTACAGTTGTCTGAGAGTTAACAATGACAATAGCCGTTTGATGCTGATAACAAAGCTGGTACTTATGCCCCACTTACAGTTGTCTGAGAGTTAACAATGAAAATGGCCGTTTAATGCTGATAACAAAGCTGGTACTAATGCCCCACTTACAGTTGTCTGAGAGTTAACAATGAAAATGGCCGTTTAATGCTGATAACAAAACTGGTACTAATGCCCCACTTACAGTTGTCTGAGAGTTAACAATGAAAATGGCCGTTTAATGCAGATAACAAAACTGGTACTAATGCCCCACTTACAGTTGTCTGAGAGTTAACAATGAAAATGGCCGTTTAATGCTGATAACAAAACTGGTACTAATTCCCCACTTACAGTTGTCTGAGAGTTAACAATGAAAATGGCCGTTTAATGCTGATAACAAAACTGGTACTAATGCCCCACTTACAGTTGTCTGAGAGTTAACAATGAAAATGGCCGTTTAATGCTGATAACAAAACTGCCCCAAAGCCGGTCAAATAATATCTCGGAAACACGGAATCTTGAGTTGATGGTGAAAGTACATACATATAATAATTTTAACATGTTTCTGGCCATTCTACAATTCTAACGACTCTTGCAAATTGTAAAGAAAAATCAGTACAGCAACAGTCAGATGTCTTTAAAGAGGACTGTGATCTGTGTTTTTACAAGTTGTACTGTCAATGCCATCGTTCTCTTCCTCAGCCAGTCTGTCTCAAGTGTCTCTCTCACACTCTCTAACGCTCCTACTCTTATACTAACACACACACACATCCTCTCTCTCTGTCTCTCTCACTCTCTAACGCTCATACTCTTATACTAACACACACACACATCCTCTCTCTCTGTCTCTCTCACTCTCTAACGCTCCTACTCTTATACTAACACGCACACACATCCTCTCTCTCTGTCTCTCTCACTCTCTAACGCTCCTACTCTTATACTAACACACACACACATCCTCTCTCTCTGTCTCTCTCACTCTCTAACGCTCCTACTCTTATACTAACACACACACCCTCTATCCCTGTCTCTCTCACACTCTCTAACGCTCCTACTCTTATACTAACACACACACACCCTATCTCTGTCTCTCTCACACTCTCTAACGCTCCTACTCTTACTCTAACACACACACACCCTATCTCTGTCTCTCTCACACTCTCTAACGCTCCTACTCTTATACTAACACGCACACACATCCTCTCTCTCTGTCTCTCTCACTCTCTAACGCTCCTACTCTTACTCTAAAACACACACACCCTATCTCTGTCTCTCTCTCTCACTCTCTAACGCTCCTACTCTTACTCTAACACACACACACCCTATCTCTGTCTCTCTCTCACTCTCTAATGCTCCTACTCTTATACTAACACACACACACACACACACACTCTCCCTCTCTATTTCTCTCACACTCTAACTCTCTTACTCTTATTCTAACACACACACACACACACACTCTCTCTCTCCCACTCTCTCTCACTCACACACACTCTAACTCTCTTACACTTATTCTAACACACTTACACACTCTCTCTCTGTCTCTCTCTCTCACTCTCTTACGCTCCTACTCTTATTCTAACACACACACACACACACTCTCTCTCTGTCTCTCTCTCTTTCTCACTCTCTAACGCTCCTACTCTTATTCTATCACACACACACACCCTCTCTCTCACTCTCTAGCTCTCTCACCCTCTACCTCAATCTCTCTCTCTCTCTCCCTCTCACCCCATTCTCTTTATGTGCAGGCAAACAATGGAGTTTTCTTCCATTACACATCCGTAGTATTTCGACTACTAAGTCCTTCAAGACTGCACTGAAGACACAAATTGACATCTTTTCAATTTTTTTTTTCAAAATTAATGAAACAACATTTCTTTTAATGATTAACGTAACTGATGTATAACGTATTGTCATTCATTTAGTCAGTATGATATGAATGTTTATTTAATTAATATATGTATTGTTATCTCCATGTAAAGCGCTGTGAGCCCGGCTCCTAGCTGGGATACATGCTATATAAATTAGCATTATATTATTATTATTATTATAATTTAGGCTCTATGTAAATTAAAGCAAAGACAAAATACACTAATTCCATAACCCTCCTACAGCCATGAGAGCTCCATAGAAAGTTTTTTTTTGTATCGCATGTAAAACTTGTGTTAGTATTGTGTCATGTTAAATATACTCATCTCATGTAATGATATGTATTACAAAAATTAATACACAATATTAATTATTAAATTGAATAATTAGTATTACATTTAATATTTATATAATATATATTTAATATTTATATTTAAATATTAATTTGAAAAATTCCAATCCAATCATTTCGTAATAACACACCAAAACACCAGAAGATTGTCCATTTTTTTCCCCCTCAATACCTGATTCATTCATTTACGCGGTGGTTGTCTATGTTGCAAATGAATGATAAAAGATAAAATTTACGTTAAAAAGAAATAATTTCAAAATATATGATCTCATATGAGTCGTCTACAAATTAAGTTGTTTTTTTCTGAGAGTTAACAATGAA
>MUZC01001713.1:424683-435877 GCA_002072015.1 Radix auricularia | reverse complement strand
CACACACACCCCTATCTTTCTCAAAATAATTAAGTAAATCAATCAATGGACATAAAATGAGAAAATTGCCCAAATATATTGCTAATGTAATTTAGGAAAAAAAAGTCTTAATTTTAAAATCAAACGAAATCTATAGCAGTTTATATTTTTTATTTAAAGGCCAAAACTTAACTCCCTCATCACCAATTCTTCAACTTCCCATTTAGACATAAGCATGAAACTTTGGAAAGTTGTTAAGTACTTGTCCGCGATGTTACCCAGCAAAATATTATTTTTTAATACCACTCTTTCGGGGCTGGATGTCTAAATCTTGGTCTTTTCCTTTATATAGCTATACAAACACTATTTTAAGCTTTGTTTACTGTAAATGGAAGGATCTTGACCAATCTTGGTACATGAAAACTTGATGTTCATATTAAAATAAAGGCAATTAAACTCCTAGTGCTCATTACTTCGGGAACGAGAGCCAAAAATGTTTTCGTTGTTTTTATTTATTTTTTTTCTTTTATTTATTAATTAATTTATTATTATTATTTATTTATTTATTTATTTTTTTTATTTATTAATTTTNGGGGTTGGGGGATCTTTAAGACCACATTCCCCATTTAATTAGACAAGATCTTGACAGACATTGAATTTTTAATTTTTTTTAAAAATCTTACTATCATGATACAGATTGAAATCAATAGGTTTTAGAACTTTACATCTTGCAACGATGCTTAGCACGGGGGCTCTTTTAATGTCGTTTTTTACTTACAAAGTATAAACTTTATAAATATAACTTCATTCATCCTATCGTGATGAAACTTTGGGCAGTTGTTTGGTTCGCTACTGCAAAGGTGTCTGGTATAAAAAAAAATAATTAAATTTTGTTAATAGCACTTAATTTGAAGGCGTGGCAACAAAATGTCCCTTTTTAACATGAGCTATATAAAAACTATATTAAAAACTATATAGCCTACTTGGTAAAAAGATGGAAATTGACCAAACTTGGTACATAAAACCTTGATCAACCATATTAAAATACTATACTTGTATTCTACTGTGCCTCAGAAAAGCTCAGAAAAGCTTGGGTATATCACTAGTCATGAATATTTGGAATTTTAATACTTAATTTTAAATAAAATAAAGCGACAGAAATATTAGTAATAATAACGATTGATAAAAAGTATGGCTTTTATTTTATATTTCAGACCTATAATTTAATAGATTGTCCATCGAAGACAATAAACTTACGTTACGAAAAAACTAAAGATCTCGGAATGTTTAGTGGAATCTCACACCGAAATCCATTAAAAAAATCCCCACATAGACACATACCACATCCCTGCTATTCAACCCACATATAGGCATATAGGCATACATAAAACCCTTACTATCTATACCCCACACAGACACAAACGACGTCCCAAGTATAACTCTCCACACAGGCATAAACCACACCTAAAGTATAACTCTCCACACAGACACAAACCACACCTAAAGTATAACTCCCCACACAGACACAAACCACATGTCAAGTATAACTCCCCACACAGACACAAACCACACCTAAAGTATAACTCCCCACACAGACACAAACCACATCTCAATTATAACTCCCCACACAGACACAAACCACACCTAAAGTATAACTCCCCACACAGACACAAACCACATCTCAAGTATAACTCCCCACACAGACACAGACCACATCTCACGTATTAGTCCCCACACAGACACAAACTATGTCTCAAGAGTAACTCCCCACACAAACCACATCTCAAGTATAACTCCCTACACAGGGTTCATATCCCAAGTAGCCTATACAACACTCCTCCTCACACACACATCAGGTCCCAAATATACACCCGACACACAGACACAAATCGCATCTTCAGTGCACGCCCCACGTCCCCCTTAACTGCCGCCCCCGACACGAGCCCCGCCCCGTTATGATACCGTAGGGGGACATAAATCATCACCCGACGAGACAGCGACATCCGGGGGGCGCCAGGATATAGATCAATAGATCCTAATTTTCATGGGTGATAATCCGGGCTAATGCCTTTAATAGGCAGCGTTCGCTGGACGGGACTTCTGGGTAACTTCTCCTTCATAGCGGTTTAAAGATTTTAACTTCTATTCTTAGCTATCATATATGTGCCGGTGTTTTATTTGGCAGACGGCAGCGTTATTTCCGCAGACGACCCTGGACTTTGGCGGTCAAGGTCACTGAACAGAAAATTTGTTGTGTAATTGTTGATTTGAATTACGTTCTATTTAAAAAAACAAAAACAATGTTACTAAAAGTTTCTTGCAAGGGAATCAACAGGGATCCAATGTGTCTTTAGGGTTATAGCTGGAACAAGACAAGAGCCGTGCTGAAAAAAATGTTATTCAGTATTTTACACACACTTCAATTGATCTAAAGTAACCAACACCGTTTATATTATTTAAAAACAACAAAGAAACAAACGCGCAACCCACAAAACAAGATTTTGATGGTCGAGACATAACGCAGAACGTTCAAGATTTGACGTTTGGATTTGAGAGTAAACATTGTTGACTTCCAAATAGCGAGATTTTACATTTCTCATCACAGTTTGAGAATTTCATGTAACAACATCAACTAACTTGATGTCTTGTTGAAGGGATTGTCAAGTCGATTATCGGGCTATAAGGATATCAGAGTTGATGTTTGTTCACAAGGATATCAGATTTGATGCTTGGTCACGAGGATATCAGATTTGATGTTTGATCACAAGGACATCAGATTTGATGTTTAGCTATTAGGGATATGTGAGCTGGTATATAAGGATTTATGGGTTAATTTTGGAGCATTAAGATAACTTATTATTAATTTTGGGCTTGTAATATTTGAATGCTTAATACTATGTCTTGAATGACATGACCTATTATCGTAGAAATGATTGAAGTTTACTCATCTTTGTGTACAGGATATACATCTACTTTTCATATAAGGAGGCAAACAAAAATTTAAATACATAAATCTTGTTCTGTTGATATTGTATATTTGATGAAAATCACTCATGCGTGTCTCACAAACATTAGACAGGTATCATGCGACCACATTGCCAGATACGACAAAGTACTCACAAAACATAAATAAATTAGAGACATTAACACAAGTGTTGATATGGAAAGAATTGCACAAGAGAGTAGGATTTGATTCAAATTTTAAAGAAAAATAGAATTTGTATAAATTGATATTTTTTTTAAAAAATAAATATTTTTTTAAAGTTTCGACTTTTCAAAATAAACTAAAATAATGAGATATTATGATCAATTTATGCAATAAATTGCGCAAAGAAATCATGAAAAAATCTCAATTTTTTATGATGTGTACATTTGATCTGTGAAAACAATTATATTTTTATAAAATAAGCTTCCGGTCTCCACTGTTTGCCCACCGCTGTTTCCCCAGCAGTCTTTAAAAGGTCAATGCACATGCGTATTGACAGAGTTCACGGGCAATTATTGTTTCTTAAGATTTCCTTCTTTCGATCCGCGCTGTTTCTTTTAAAGTATTTTTCTTCCTTTTCTCTTTTCAACGCAGTAAAATACCTTGAAATCTTCGATACTTCTTTCTCTTTCGGCCTCATTATCGGTTAATGCTGACTTGTTTATGAAGGCACTGTTTTTCGATGATCGCCATTACCCGCAAAGTGCCGGCACTTACATTCATCAGTGTGATCACTCTCAGCAGTTCTGAAAGAAACTTGTTCCTCCCTCCCCCCCCCCCACTATTCTCCAGTTACCTGGCTTTCGATTTATGGCCCAGTGGCCAATGAAGTAAAATAACTCTACGCTGGACCTAAGACGGTTTAACCTGACGATTAAGGGTGGTCTAATTGCTGATAACACCGTGTTAGAGGAAGCGTGATCCGCCAGGGGGAGCTCGACTCTCAATTGTTCCACGACCTCTGCCAGGAAGTCGAGGCCCAAATGGCATTCTGGGAGCGATCGGAAGTGTGAGGTATGCCCCCGGAGTCCCGCGGAGATCACGGCCGTTAGAGTGAATTGCGCCGATATTTTACGTCACGACTTTCACTTCCGGATGATTGTTTCATTCTTCTAAAAATAAACTGAAATAACACGACATTATCGTTAATAGAAACCTCCAAGAAATGTTGGGGGAAGGGGCGTAAAGGGTTGGAAACTATAGTTTTAAGTTATATTCTGTATTGCTTTTCGATTTATTTTTTTCAAAGTTAAAGAAAGACAAAATTGATTAGTCGTATTGTTTTCGTTTCTCCTTCGGTTATCGACAATTGAGGGTTTGTGACGAGATTTAAGTCCCCTTTCAAATGGCCAGGGCAAGGGGGAATAATAAAGAATTCATAAAAGTGGCGATTGATGGCGGGAGGAATCGCGTGCGCAGCGTGTTCAAGAAAGTGCTTTGTGCTCAATCGCACCTTTGAAGTTAAGGATTTAAGAGCTGTACAAGACAATACAAAGACGTTCGGTGGCACAGGTTATGTGAAGTCATGAAAATAATTTACCTGACTTTAGCACCACTGTCAAGGCCTGTCACAATCTGTTATTTAAAATCTGAGCAGTGGTCTGAGATTTCCGATAAGGATCAGATATAGACTTAACCCAGGTTGATCAGATAAGGACTTAACCGAGATTGATCAGATATAGACTTAACCAAGGTTGATCAAATATTGACTTAACCAAGGTTGATCAAATATTGACTTAACCGAGATTGATCAGATATAGACTTAACCAAGGTCGATCAGATATAGACTTAACCAAGGTCGATCAGATATAGACTTACACGAGATAAATCAGATATAGACTTAACCGAGATAGATCAGATATAGACTTAACCGAGATAGATCAGATATAGACTTAACCGAGATAGATCAGATATAAACTTAACCGAGATAGATCAGATATAGTCTTGCACGAGATAGATCAGATATAGACTTAATCGAGATAGATCAGATATAGACTTAACCGAGATAGATCAGATATAGACTTAACCGAGATAGATCAGATATAGACTTAACCGAGATAGATCAGATATAGACTTAACCAAGATAGATCAGATATAGACTTACACGAGATTGATCAGATATAGGTTTGTTATTTAAGCAGAAAACACGTCGATGGGAAACGTATTAAGGAAAATTTACGACCCTGCGCTGGGAAATGGCTCTTAGGGAAGCGGCATGAACTATGAGTTCTACTACTCACTAAAAGGCCCGCCCATGGTATCAACCATAAAAAATGTGCTTCAGCAATGGACATGTATCTGGAAATAATATCATTAGGCAGCAAAGACAGAACAGAGACGAAATCAAAGAGGCTACCGGGCCGAGCCTGAATGAGATGGTAGGATGCGGGGAGGGGGCCAAGATCTACATCTGAGGCTCCACATGAAGAGGCTAGCAGGCCGAGCCTGAATGAGATGGTAGGGTGCGGGGAGGGGGGGCGAGATCTACATCTGAGGCTCCACATGAAGAGGCTAGCAGGCCAAGCCTGAATGAGATGGTAGGATGCGGGGAGTGGGACGAGATCAACATCTGAGGCTCCACATGAAGAGGCTAGCAGGCCAAGCCTGAATGAGATGGTAGGATGAGGGTGGGCGAGATCTACATCTGAGGCTCCACATGAAGAGGCTAGCAGGCCGAGCCTGAATGAGATGGTAGGATGCGGGGGGAGGGGGCGAGATCTACATCTGAGGCTCCACGTGAAGAGGCTAGCAGGCCGAGCCTGAATGAGATGGTAGGATGAGGGTGGGCGAGATCTACATCTGAGGCTCCACATGAAGAGGCTAGCAGGACGAGCCTGAATGAGATGGTAGGGTGAGGGTGGGCGAGAACTGCATCTGAGGCTCCACATGAAGAGGCTAGCAGGCCAAGCCTGAATGAGATGGTAGGATGAGGGTGGGCGAGATCTACATCTGAGGCTCCACATGAAGAGGCTAGCAGGCCGAGCCTGAATGAGATGGTAGGATGAGGGTGGGCGAAATCTACATCTGAGGCTCCAAATGAAGAGGCTAGCAGGCCGAGCCTGAATGAGATGGTAGGATGCGGGGGGGTGGGCGAGATCTACATCTAAGGCTCCACGTGAAGAGGCTAGCAGGCCGAGCCTGAATGAGATGGTAGGATGATGGTGGGCGAGATCTACATCTGAGGCTCCACATGAAGAGGCTAGCAGGCCGAGCCTGAATGAGATGGTAGGATGAGGGTGGGGGGTGGGCGAGATCTACATCTGAGGCTCCACATGAAGAGGCTAGCAGGCCGAGCCTGAATGAGATGGTAGGATGAGGGTGTGCGAGATCTACATCTGAGGCTCCACTTGAAGAGGCTGGCAGGCCGAGCCTGAATGAGATAGTAGGATGCGGGGGGGCGAGATCTACATCTGAGACTCCACATGAAGAGGCTAGCAGGCCGAGCCTGAATGAGATGGTAGGATGAGGGTGTGCGAGATCTACATCTGAGGCTCCACATGAAGAGGCCAGCAGGCCGAGCCTGAATGAGATGGTAGGATGAGGGTGGGCGAGATATACATCTGAGGCTCCACATGAAGAGGCTAGCAGGCCGAGCCTGAATGAGATGGTGGGATGAGGGTGGGCGAGATCTACATCTGAGGCTCCACATGAAGAGGCTAGCAGGCCAAGCCTGAATGAGATGGTAGGATGCGGGGAGGGGGGCAAGATCTACATCTGAGGCTCCACATGAAGAGGCTAGCAGGCCGAGCCTGAATGAGATGGTAGGGGGCGGGGAGGGGGGCGAGATCTACATCTGAGGCTCCACATAAAGAGGCTAGCAGGCCGAGCCTGAATGAGATGGTAGGATGAGGGTGGGCGAGATCTACATATGAGGCTCCACATGAAGAGGCTAGCAGGCCGAGCCTGAATGAGATGGTGGGATGAGGGTGGGCGAGATCTACATCTGAGGCTCATCATGAAGAGGCTAGCAGGCCGAGCCTGAATGAGATGGTAGGATGCGGGGGGAGTGGGCGAGATCTACATCTGAGGCTCCACATGAAGAGGCTAGCAGGCCGAGCCTGAATGAGATGGTAGGGTGAGGGTAGGCGAGATCTACATCTGAGGCTCTACATGAAGAGGCTAGCAGGCCGAAAGTGAATGAGATGGTAGGATGAGGGTGAGCGAGAACTTCATCTGTGGCTCCACATGAAGAGGCTAGCAGGCCGAGCCTGAATGAGATGGTAGGATGAGGGTGGGCGAGATCTACATCTGAGGCTCCACATTAAGAGGCTAGCAGGCCGAGCCTGAATGAGATGGTAGGATGAGGGTGGGCGAGATCTACATCTGAGGCTCCACATGAAGAGGCTAGCAGGCCGAGCCTGAATGAGATGGTAGGATGAGGGTGGGCGAGATCTACATCTGAGTCTCCACATGAAGAGGCTAGCAGGCCGAGCATGAATGCGATGGTAGGATGAGGGTGGGCGAGATCTACATCTGAGGCTCCACATGAAGAGGCTAGCAGGCCGAGCCTGAATGAGATGGTAGGATGAGGGTGGGCAAGATCTACATCTGAGGCTCCACATGAAGACGCTAGCAGGCCGAGCCTGAATGAGATGGTAGGGTGAGGGTGGGCGAGATCTACATCTGAGGCTCCACATGAAGAGGCTAGCAGGCCGAGCCTGAATGAGATGGTAGGATGAGGGTGGGCGAGATCTACATCTGAGGCTCCAAATGAAGAGGCTAGCAGGCGAGCCTGAATGAGATGGTAGGATGCGGGGGGTCGTGATCTACATCTGAGGCTCCACATGAAGAGGCTAGCAGGCCGAGCCTGAATGAGATGGTAGGGTGAGGGTGGGCGAGATCTACATCTGAGGCTCCACATGAAGAGGCTAGCAGGCCGAGCCTGAATGAGATGGTAGGGTGAGGGTGGGCGAGATCTACATCTGAGGCTCCACATGAAGAGGCTAGCAGGCCGAGCCTGAATGAGATGGTAGGATGAGGGTGGGCAAGATCTACATCTGAGGCTCCACATGAAGAGGCTAGCAGGCCGAGCCTGAATGAGATGGTAGGATGAGGGTGGGCGAGATCTACATCTGAGGCTCCACATGAAGAAGCTAGCAGGCCGAGCCTGAATGAGATGGTAGGATGAGGGTGGGCGAGATCTACATCTGAGGCTATACATGAAGAGGCTGGCAGGCCGAGCCTGAATGAGATGGTAGGATGAGGGTGGGCGAGATCTACATCTGAGGATTCACATGAAGAGGCTAGCAGGCCAAGCCTGAATGAGATGGTAGGATGCAGGGGGGGGCGAAATCTACATCTGAGGCTCTACATGAAGAGGCTAGCAGGCCGAGCCTGAATGAGATGGTAGGATGAGGGTGGGCGAGATCTACATCTGAGGCTCCACATGAAGAGGGTATTCAGGCCGAGCCTGAATGAGATGGTAGGATGAGGGTGGGCGAGATCTACATCTGAGGCTCCACATGAAGAGGCTAGCAGGCCGAGCCTGAATGAGATGGTAGGATGAGGGTGGGCGAGATCTACATCTGAGGCTCCACATGGATTAAGAGCCAACGGATCAGTCGGAATACAACAAATTGAATGAGCAGTTTAGAGTTTTGGGGCGGGCTGCGGTGCTGAGGATGACGGGGACGATGTTGTTGTGATGACGGTAATCAGATATAAATATTTTACGTTTATCACAATACTCTCTACACAAATAGTATTTTGAGCGTCAGCAGACTGACGTCATGGTGTAAACACAGGGACACTGTGTTCGCTAATGAGAACCACTGCTTCAATGTATGAATACTTTTGTGGCGAGGCCTTTCAGTCAGAGATCTTAGCAAAAAGATTTATAGTTGTTGTTTTTTTTACCCAGTAACAGGGTTCTTCATTTCTATAACCGGAAAACGTCATAGCTCATTTCGTAATGTTCTATTTCAAATCACATTTTAGCGGAACAATGTTTTGAGGCTTAAATACAGTCAAATCACTATGTTCTCAAAATTTTTAGCTTATTAAAATTAAGAAAATGTTTTTTATTTTGCAAGTCCAATTAGCTGTCTTAAATTATCGAAGAATTAAAAATTAGCTGATAAGATCAATCGTTCTCAAAATACCTACATTCACGTAGTGACTCGTATCTTTTATTAATTTTTTATGAATTTTGTCTTTAAAAAGGATAAATTTAGATATAATATTTCTATTAATAGATTTCCGCCATATTATGAACATCCCTATATGTTCGAATAATCACGGTTGACAGCATTTATTGTCGGGAGTAGATGTCGTAAAAACAGACACATCTAAGCCCCAAAAACTAGAGAGCAGGTCTCGGTGTTGATGACAATAAATAATAAAAAATGTTCAATTCGATACTGTTAAAAAGTATCCGATTCCAAACCGTTGTTTGTGTCCACTCTCAGGTATCGATACCATGAAGTGAACAATTTCATTTCTCGGAGTTCGGAGACAACACGTTTAAGAATGGAAAATAAACAAAACAAAACCAATAAATAAATATTTTAAAAACGGCATCACAAGAGCCTCGATCAGGCCACCAGATAAGGGCAGTTTGGTCAAGGGCATAGGATAAGTTACCATTAAAAATTAATTTCAATCATGGTATCGAAAAATCAAAACTTAACTCAGTGATCACGGATTTTTTATTTTTTTAAATATTATTTATCACTCACGTGGGAACTATGAATGGCTCCCTTGGCGGAATTATGTTTTAGTTATTATTACTCCCATATGTTCTTTTTCCAATATAGTTATTAGTTGTTTTTGTTTTTCCTATTACTGTAAATATTTATGTTTCTCAATTTCTTTAACCGCACACAAATTTTGAAAACATTTTCTGAACTAAATATTTGAAATCATGGCTAAAGTTAAGTTTGTTTTCTCAAGCCACACGACTAATAAAGGTTAAGTGTTAAAATATCAGTTCAAATACTTGTGATCGAGGGAACGGTGAAAACAAGTTTGGTCCAATTTTAAAGCTTAAAGATATAATGCCGTTTTCCCTATCTTGTTTGCCATTATCATGCTGATCTTTTGAAAACACAGCCGCGGCTGGGAATAGCGTGGTCTCCCATAAACGCGGCTGGGAATAGCGTGGTCTCCCATAGCCATGGCTGAGAATAGCATGGTCTCCCATAGCCGTAGCTGGGAATAGCATGGTCTCCCATAGCCGTAGCTGGGAATAGCCTGGTGTCCCATAGCAGTGGCTGGGAATAGCCTGGTCTCCCATAACTGCGGCTGGGAACAGCGTGGTCTCCCATAACCGCGGCTGTTAATAGCGTGGTTTCCCATAGCAGTGGCTGGGAATAGTATGGTCTCCCATAGCAGTGGCTGGGAATAGCGTGGTCTCCCATAACCATGGCTGAAAATAGCGTGGTCTCCCATAGCCGCGGCTGGGAATAGCATGGTCTCCCATAGCAGTGGCCTGTGAACGCTGCGTCACTTGCCAATACGATCTCACCAGAACGCAGGACGCAATAATCTTCTGCATTGAAGGACCGTCTGTAACAGACACGACAAGACCAACACAGGTTCTCAACCTGGGACCTCTGTGGTATTATGAAGAAGGTGGCCCTAGAGAAACAATTCCTAAAGGACTTCGTTTATACAACAACACACGAATTAGCCCTAACCTGTTGACTGTTCCCCAGTCGGTGCCGGGAGAATTATGCAGTCGTCTGCTAGCTCGCTAATTCGCGTTTAAAGATCAAATTATAGTTTTAAAAACGGCTCCCATCGATTGCCGTCGTCTGCTGTTGTAATCCCAAAATGAGTGGCATCCAAGTCACTCGCCGTGGCCTCGGTCATTAGTGGGGAGGGCCGAGTCGTTGCAACACCGTTGGCCAAAACGAATTTCGATACTTTCCGAATCGCCCACAGATTTACGGACCTTGTTTAAAAATGTTGAAATTAGACTTCTTCATTCAGCACTAACTCCGAACATCAATTTCTGTTTCAACAAGGACAATCTCAAGAACCTAAACCCTCCCATTAAATTTCAGACATCAAACTGCCCTTGGTAGCTCCCCCCCCTTCTCCCCCTCCCCCCAACTCTTTCAAAAGAGCTCCAGACCCTCCAATGACACCCCCCCCTTTTTTTTTTCAAATCCAAAGAAAGATAACTCCACCAAAAAACAACACTTTATCTGTATCCATGGGAAACAAAAATAAATTACAGACCACGAGAGAGAATCAACTCGGAGCTTAACGCGAGTTTTTAAAGGA
>MUZC01001713.1:401252-422466 GCA_002072015.1 Radix auricularia | reverse complement strand
GTGTGAGGGGTGGGGTTGCTATCGTGTGAGGGGTGGGGCTGCCATCTTGTGAGGGGTGGGGTTACCATCGGGACCATTTCCATTATGGACCATCTTATCCCGACTTCCAAAAAAGAAAAATTCGTCCTGATTTTGAAAAAAACAAAAAACAAACAAATGTTACAACCTTGGCTCAGTTATGAAGTATCGACAAGCTGACTTGCGCGTAAATTTATAAATACGTAAACGGGAAAAAAAAATTCCTCACAAAGGTGAAATCTTCCAATAAATATTGTGTACCAACTAGGTCTAAAGCTACTTCTGTTGAAACAAGTTCCATGTCATTGTGTTGTCAATTTTAAATAATAATAATAATAATAATACGTTTTTAAACTTAATTTTCAAGCACCTATCACAGAGTGTCACAAAGAGGTCCTAGATAGATATATAGATAAGTCAAACCTTGTGAGGCGTTAGGTCCTAGCTAGATGTATAGATCAGACAAACCTTGTGAGGCGTAAGGTCCCAGCTAGATATATAGATAAGACAAACCTTGTGAGGCGTGAGGTCCCACTTACATATATAGATAAAGCAAACCTTGTGAGACGTGAGGTCCCACTTACATATATAGATAAGTCAAACCTTGTGAGGCGTGAGGTCCCACTTACATATTTAGATAAGGCAAACCTTGTGAGGCGTGATATCCCACTTACATATATAGATAAGGCAAACCTTGTGAAGCGTGAGGTCCCACTTACATATATAGATAAGGCAAACCTTTTGAGGCGTGAGGTCCCACTTACATATATAGATAAGGCAAACCTTGTGAAGCGTGAGGTCCAACTACATATATAGATAAGTCAAGCCATGTGAGGCGTGAGGTCCCACTATATATATAGATAAGTAAAACCTTGTGAGGCGTGAGGTCCCACTACATATATAGATAAGGCAAACCTTGTGAAGCGTGAGGTCCCACTACATATATAGATAAGTCAAACCATGTGAGGCGTGAGGTCCCACTATATATATAGATAAGTAAAACCTTGTGAAGCGTGAGGTCCCAGCTAGATATATAGATAAGGCAAACCTTGTGAGGCGTGAGCCTTGTACATTAATTCTTGAGCACTGCCTTCGGTTCTCAGTATTCAGATTTAGGCCATTGCCTAAAGATTTGAAGTTTTTTAAAATGACTTTGTATTTAGCTATAATCCCTTTTGTTTAAATCTGGCAGGCGTTTAGTGTACGATGCGGCATGAAAGTTGTTGTGAAAATATGTGTACCGAATTCAAGTTTTTGAAATCCAGCCGGAGCCGGATTTGGACGGATGTATGAACTGAAATCCGACCGGTGCCAAAGCAAGTACCAGCTTTGTAAATAAAAACAGAGCAAAACGTATTGATTACATTCAAAATAATATTCATCGCGCGACAAACATTTACAGATTGAACGTGATTGTTAAACTGAACTCCAGCAAACAATTGGATGTCAACAACAGACAGCTACCATAAATTTATATAAAGATAAACTAAAAATGCATTAATTTAATTACGGTAATTCGATCGATCTGAAATATTGATACACTGCATTTTTTGGTGACACGAGTCTATATGCAGAATTTCAGCTCGTTAGCATCATTTGAAGTGGGTCATTTTTTACTTTTGCTTTTCCGCCGCCCCGACGGATGGACCAGAGACGACGGTGAAGTTAATATAAGGGAGTTAATAAACAACCCGTAAAAAACAAAGTTTTTGATTATAAATCCTCTATAAATGAGACAGAACTAAAAGTAACAAACATTTACAGACTGAAAGTGACTTAACTCCCAAATGCTCTAAAATGGGGACGGGTGGAGGTGGGGGTGTGGTCACCGATTGTCTGAGGAAACCCAGCAAACTCGTGGATGTCAACAACAACAGACGGTATTATACATTTATGTAGAAATAAACTAAAAGTGCATTAATTTAATTAAGGTTCATTCGATCGATCTGAAATTTTGATAGAATGTATTGTTGGGTGACACGAGTCTATGTGCAAAATTTCAGTTCAAGACTGCACTTAAGACACATCTTTTTAAAATTTATTTTCAAAATTAATAAAACAACAATTCTTTAAATGATTAACGTAGCTGATGTTTTGAGTATAACGTATTGTCATTTATGTAGTTAGTATGATATAAATGTTTCTTTTATTAATATATGTATTGTTATTTCCATGTAAAGCGCTGTGAGCCCGGCTCCTTGCTGGGTAACAGCGCTATATAAATTATCATTTTATTATTATTATTATTATTAGATGGAAAGTCGGTCATTTTTTACTTTTGTTTTTCGGGGGTACGGACGGACCAAGAGAGCGAGAGAGAGAGAGAGAGAGAGAGAGAGAGAGGGAGAGAAACGGCGGGGAAGTTAATATAAGGGATTTAAAAATGGCCGAATTCCGGGTTTGCTGGAGCCGGAGCCGAAATCCGGTAAACCCCTACTTATTAATATCTTTCTGCAAACCAGGTAAGTTTTATTATACAATCTGTCACAGTAATTAAGCTCAAATTTCTTCTAGCAGCCGCACTTTCTGACACAGGAGCCGCATGTGACACCATGTTTTAAGAACTCCCTTGAGTGCTTGTAAGGACCCTGGGCCCCGAGCACCTATGCTAATAAACTGAAAATTTGGTAGTGCACTCCTCTCATGATCACAAAGATAACAACACAAAGCCCCAGGGGAGCTCACTCCCAGGCGTATTCTTGTATTCAGATTGAGTAGCTTCCCCTCCAGTAAAGTTATACTTCCCAGGTAACAAGTTTCCATTTCATTGTGATTTATCAATCTGTTTGTGACTGTCGGGAGTTTTCACTCTGACAGATGGGATAGAGTGGGTGTGTGAGTAGGGGCTGGCGGGGTTTGCGCCCCCCCCCTATTCCCCATGTGACTCCTCGAAGACTTATTAACTTTTAATTAGATTATTCAATGAACAAGTTACTGGGCAGCATGCCTGCAATAGCACTAATTGGCTTATTGACGACTACAGGGACAAGGGGAAAGGTGTAAGGCGACCGGGAGGGGGGGTAAAGGAAACGGGGTGGGGAGTGGGGGAGACATCTTATTGATTTTACATTAAATTGAATGAAAAATGAGCTATCGATAAGTGTAAGGTGAGTGATTAAACGAAGGAAGAGAAAGGTGAGAATTGAAAAGATGGGGTATGGATGGAAGGTGGGTTTGAGAAAGGTGGATTTTTTACACTACAAGTGTGTGTGTGCTTGTGTGTGTGGGGGGGGGGGAGGTTGTTTGTTTGAGCGTATGGGGGTAGGGGGGTTTAAAGCCAAATGCTCAGATGAAGTAGGAACACATGCCATTACTAAGTTGTAATTAAGAATGCGTGTATCTGTATAATAAAATGGAAGTGTACCAAGTGTGGGTCGGCTGTCGAGGTAAGTGTTTAGAAGTACTAGGAGGCAAGTGGCGATGTCCGGTCAGTCACATAAATAAAGGGAGAGGTGCGTGTTTAATAAAATGTAATAAAAAAACGGATTGAAAAAAAGAAGCAATGATTGAAACTAATTTTGAAAAAAAATGATTTAATAAAGAGCAAGAATTTGATTATACTTTTACAAGGTTTTTTTCTCACTTTTTCCTGAATCGACCCCTTTTTAAATGAGACTAGTTTTAAAAAAAAAAGGTAACCAGATAAAACAAGTGAAAAAACGACAAAACGACCAGGTGACCAAATGACAAGGTGAAAAAACCTTGTCGTTTTGTCACTCCTAATGAAAAAATTATTGTGTTAAACTAGTTAGCAGATTGTCTCCAGAGATCTACGTGTGTCTAAATACACAGGCCAATAAAAGATTCTCTTATGAAACTAGCTAACAGAATGCCAAGAAAAGATTCTCTTATGAAACTAGCTAACAGAATGCCAAGAAAAGATTCTCTTATGAAACTAGATAACAGAATGCCAATAAAAGATTCTCTTATGAAACTAGCTAACAGAATGCCAAGAAAAGATTCTCTTATGAAACTAGCTAACAGGATGCCGTCAATGGTGTACCTCTGAATTTAACAGTTTGGCATTAGGTTTATGAGTTGTTGTTGTTGAGCCTTCTCGTCCATGAGGGACATCCACCGATCATCGTCGGCGTCTGCACTTCCTCCTAGGACATAGGCCACCTACAAGAGTCCTCCAGGCATCTCTATCCTGGGCCATTTTCTCCAGGACCTTCCATTCATGGCCAATTCTCTTGATGTCTGCCTCCAATTCTCGGCCCCAGGTGTTTCCTGGACGGCCTCTTTTCCGTTTACCCTGTGGGTTCCATTTCAGGGCTTGCCTTGTTATATGAGAAGCAGGTTTCCTTAGTGTATGACCGATCCACCTCCACCGCTTTTGAAGAATCTCTTCGTCAATGGGCTTCTGTTTAGTCCGCTGCCACAGTTCCCGGTTGCTGATTTTGTCCGGCCAGTGGATTCTGAGAATCCTTCTTAGACAATTGTTAATGAAGGACTGGATTCTGGTCAGGTTTATAGCCGTTGTTCTCCATGTCTCAGCTCCATACAGCAGCACAGGTTTTACCATAGCGTTGAATATCCTTACTTTTAACTTGCTGCCTAAGTTGTTGGCGACCCAAACATTCTTGAGTTGCTGGAAGGCTGCTCTTGCTTTTCCGATCCTTATTTTGAGTTTATGAGTAAACATTTCAAAATCTACTATAATTTGGAAGTTGTGCATAAACCGGGGACTTTTATTACTCTTTAATAACGCATTGGTGTTCAAGAAACATAATTGAGAACCGTTGGCATGAGAAAGTGGAAGTAACCCTGATAGATCAAATTAAAAATTTCAAAACAAATAAATGGGGATATTCCGTGACGAACCCGGAAGCCCCGGCCCGTAAACACGAAACTTTAGCCTCGTACTTAGGTAGAGGAGGGGCACTGAAAAAGCGGGAGCCATGCATATTTCAGGGCCCCCTCGCCGCACCTAACGGGCTGTATTTGTGTCACGGCACTCGCTCGGGCCTCGGCACGGCATCCGTCCGCTCGAGTTTAAGTTTTGATGACCGCATTGTGTTGGTAATTAGCCAGTAAATTTGGCCGGGTCGCATCAACATTTCATGAGCCGCCGAGGGGGGAAATTTAATTAAGTTAATGACTGCTGATAGCGTCGGATGGGTGGGGGGCGCCCCAAGGTGGGTGAGTTGTGGGGGCGCTACTGATACGGGTTTTAGAAGGTGTGAGGGTTCGTAAACTATAGGAGATC
Source organism: Radix auricularia (assembly GCA_002072015.1). Taxonomy (NCBI): domain Eukaryota; kingdom Metazoa; phylum Mollusca; class Gastropoda; family Lymnaeidae; genus Radix; species Radix auricularia. Next base: position 417,239 of record MUZC01001713.1, on the reverse strand, counting down.
AAATATAAGGGTTGGAAGTCGAACAATAGTGGACGAGGATCGATTCTAAACATTATTTTGTTGTTGCTGATATAGATTGTAGTAGGTACCAGGGTGCGTGTAGTAGGTACCAGGGTGCGTGTAGTAGGTGTAAGGGTGCGTGTAGTAGGTGTAAGGGTGCGTGTAGTAGGTGTAGGGTGCGTGTAGTAGGTGTAAGGGTGCGTGTAGTAGGTGTAAGGGTGCGTGTAGTAGGTGTAAGGGTGCGTGTAGTAGGTATCAGGGTGCGTGTAGTAGGTATCAGGGCGCGTGTAGTAGGTATCAGGGCACGTGTAGTAGGTATCAGGTTGCGTGTAGTAAGTGTGAGGTTGTGTGTAGTAGATGTGAGGTTGCGTGTAGTAGATGTGAGGTTGTGTGTAGTAGATGTGAGGTTGCGTGTAGTAGATGTGAGGTTGCGTGTAGTAAGTGTGAGGGTGCGTGTAGTAGGTGTAAGGTTGCGTGTAGTAGATGTGAGGTTGCGTGTAGTAGATGTTAGGGTTCGTTTAGTAGGTGTAAGGGTGCGTGTAGTAGGTGTAAGGGTGCGTGTAGTAGGTGTGAGGGTGCGTGTAGTAGGTGTGAGGGTGCATGTATTAGGTGTAAGGGTGCGTTTAGTAGGTGTAAGGGTGCGTGTAGTAGATGTTAGGGTGCGTGTAGTAGGTGTACGGATGCGTGTAGTAGGTGTGAGGGTGCGTGTAGTAGATGTTAGGGTGCATGTAGTAGGTGTGAGTGTACGTGTAGTAGGTATTAATTTGCGTGTAGTAGGTATCAGGGTGCGTGTAGTAGGTGTACGGGTGCATGTAGTAGGTGTGAGTGTACGTGTAGTAGGTATTAATTTGCGTGTAGTAGGTATCAGGGTGCGTGTAGTAGGTATCAGGGTGCGTGTAGTAGGTATCAGGGTGCGTGTAGTAGGTATCAGGGTGCGTGTAGTAGGTATCAGGTTGTGTGATGTAGATGTTAGGGTTCGTTTAGTAGGTGTAAGGGTGCGTGTAGTAGGTGTAAGGGTGCGTGTAGTAGATGTAAGGTTGCGTGTAGTAGATGTTAGCGTTCGTTTAGTAGGTGTAAGGGTGAGTGTAGTAGTAGTTGTAAGGGTGCGTGTAGTAGGTGTGAGGGTGCGTGTAGTAGGTGTAAGGTTGCGTGTAGTAGATGTAAGGTTGCGTGTAGTAGATGTAAGGTTGCGTGTAGTAGATGTTAGGGTTCGTTTAGTAGGTGTGAGGGTGCGTGTAGTAGATGTGAGGGTGCGTGTAGTAGGTGTAAGGGTGCGTGTAGTAGGTGTAAGGGTGCGTGTAGTGGGTGTAAGGGTGCGTGTAGTAGATGTTAGGGTTCGTTTAGTAGGTGTAAGGGTGCGTGTAGTAGGTGTAAGGGTGCGTGTAGTAGGTGTGAGGGTGCGTGTAGTAGATGTAAGGTTGCGTGTAGTAGATGTTAGGGTTCGTTTAGTAGGTGTAAGGGTGCGTGTAGTAGGTGTAAGGGTGCGTGTAGTAGGTGTGAGCGTGCGTGTAGTAGGTGTGAGGGTGCGTGTAGTAAGTGTGAGGGTGCATGTAGTAGGTGTAAGGGTGCGTTTAGTAGGTGTAAGGGTGCGTGTAGTAGGTGTGAGGGTGCGTGTAGTAGATGTGAGGGTGCGTGTAGTAGGTGTAAGGCTGCGTGTAGTAGATGTTAGGGTGCGTGTAGTAGGTGTACGGGTGCGTGTAGTAGGTGTGAGGGTGCGTGTAGTAGATGTGAGGGTGCGTGTAGTAGGTATCAGGTTGCGTGTAGTAGGTATCAGGGTGCGTGTAGTAGGTATCAGGGTGCGTGTATTAGGTATCAGGGTGCGTGTAGTAGGTATCAGGGTGCGTGTAGTAGGTATCAGGGTGCGTGTAGTAGATATCAGGATGCGTGTAGTAGGTGTGAGGTTGCGTGTAGTAGATGTGAGGATGCGTGTTGTAGGTGTTAGGTTGCGTGTAGTAGATGTAAGGTTGCGTGTAGTAGATGTTAGGGTGCGTGTAAAAAAAAGCATTTTTGTTATGGTGATAGTACTTAATGACTTGAAATTTTATTGTAAATAAAAAACTAAACAGATGAAATAAGAACAGCTGATATTTCAAAAGATCTCAAACCTACAACAATGACCCTAATCAATCCATCATTTTAGCGTCATGAACAAGACACTGTTCGGCAAAGGTATAAGAAATGTATAGCCGATTTGCCGATAAACGACCCGCTGCAATGATCAAAAGCGCACACTTTGGGCCCTCATAAGGCTCTCCGAGGACCCCGGTGTGCGTGACTAGAGGAATGATTAGCGAGAATTAATGCACGGTGTCGGCCAAAGGACCAATCAGCACGTCAGCTACATCTGGTCACGTGGGAGTCATTCACGAGCTAACACGGCGCATTCTTTCACTCGATTGAACCTCGGCTTTTTTTCTAATTGTTTTTTAGACGTTTCTAAAACAATAATAATAATAAAATAGTGATAAAAGCTTTGTTATGAGTGAGCGATGCCTGCAGTGAAGAATATTTAGGAATATGAAGCATATATTTGTACATGTATTTAGAAGAACATACACGTGTGAAAAAGTCAAAATGAGCTGGTGAGGAGTCGAAGAGGTTTATACCAATGAGTAGAGACTGAAAGAACTACCAACAGGAGAAATATTTATATGTGTTGACTGGACGGCACACTAACCAAATAACCGAATTGTAGTACATAAGTATTTAACGAAATGGTGGACATTGTCCAATGAAGGTGCATTTAATCAGAGTAGAAAATTAACCACAGTACTCACATTAAACACAGTTGGCATATTACACACAGTTGGCATGTTAAACACAGTTGGCATGTAAAACACAGTTGGCTTGTTAAACACAGTTGGCATGTTAAACACAGTTGGCATGTTAAACACAGTTGGCTTATTAAACACAGTTGGCATGTTAAACACAGTTGGCATGTAAAACACAGTTGGCATGTTAAACACAGTCGCCATGTTAAACACAGTTGGCTTGTTAAACACACTAGGCATATTAAACACAGTTGGCATGTTAAACACAGTTGGCATGTTAAACACAGTTGGCTTGTTAAACACAGTTGGCTTGTTAAACACACTAGGCATATTAAACACAGTTGGCATGTTAAACACAGTTGGCATGTTAAACACAGTGCTGTTGATACCGGTTTCATTGGTTCTAGAACAGCAATAACAACAACAACAAAAATTGTGATTAAAGTCACATCCTACTATCCTACAGGTATATTCCTAATCAAAATCTGCAGCGCGGTAACTAGAAATTGCTGAAAAGTGTCTGACAAAGGTAAACTAAAATTATACTATAAAAATTAATTTCGTTATTTCTACCAGCAAGTCAGTAGCCAAATTACTTATTTATTTTATTATTTTATTTTCTAAATTAAATTGTATTTTAGTCACGTGTGACTTTTGCTTTTCATAAAAATGGGCCACCACCTGTGATTTAGCCTGAAAATGGACCACTACCTGTGATTTAGCCTGAAAATGGACCACTACCTGTGATTTAGCCTGATAATGGACCACTACCTGTGATTTAGCCTGAAAATGGACCACTACCTGTGATTGTGATTTGGCCTAAAGACTCGCTTAATATCCAGATGTAATGTACTTTATTAATATCATAATTCCACGCATTTAGACCATTTGGGGTTGGCATTATAAAGTTTGGAGGACACGGCGTTAACATTCTGAGCAGGCGTTAACATTTTTTTGTCATTAAGAATGTTTCACTTTCCCTGCCGTTCTTTTACAACACGCCCCCTCACGTGCTCTGCGCGTGCTACAGCACGAGACCTACACGTGACACAAACGCGAGGTACATGGACCGTGAAATATCTTCTAACTTTTACTACAACTAAAGCCAGGCGCACGGTGGGCTCTCAGCCGGACGTCAAGTGTCGGCCAGGTCCTAACAAGCCGTTATGTTAAGGCTACAGCCGTATGTAACCTTCATTTCGGCATGGTATCCCGCCTCCCTTCTGATGTCGTGATAATCCAACATGTTTTGTTTGTCTATGTTTTCTTATTATCCATTAAAGTTGCGGTGGATTGATGCTGAAAAACCTCATGGTGGGGGGGGGGGGGGGAGTGGGTGCCAGTTTACAGGATTAATCATCTAAAATTCGCCCCCGCCCACTTTTTGTTTTTACGGCACACGTTCGTTTGTTCCCTCAAACTATTCAAAATAGTTGAACGCTGCCGGTCTGCCGTGAACATTCTCGGCATGGAAGGTTGAGTATTCTGTTAAAGTCTTCGTACTGCCATAACACAGTATCGACATCTCCAGTTATTCCATTTAGGGATATATTTAAAATACTTCCACAGCAGAGTATCGATACCTCCAGTTATTCCAGTTACCTACATTTATAACAAACTTCCACAACGGAGTATCGATACCTCAAATTATTCCAGTTACCCACATATTTAACATACTTCCACAACGGAGTATCGATACCTCCAGTTATTTAAATGAGCCTCATATTTAACGTACTTCCACGGTGGGGTATCGATACCACCAGTTATTCCAATTAGCCACACATTTAAAGTTCATGAAATATTGACGAAGACTTCAATAGTCGCAATGTGGGTCGTTGTTAAACGTCGTTAGTGATGTCACTTGAACCAATCGGCGACTTAAGCCCGGGATCGAAAAATATGTTAGGCGTTGTCACTGCCCTAACACTACGGTTCTCAAACTAAAGATTGGAGACATCAACATAGCAGAGTTTGACTGACACAAAACAGGGAATCAGAAGGGGAGCTTTTACCACATCCACTTTGTGATGTAAAGCTTCTTCCACACCCACTTTGTGTTGAAATGCCTCTTCCACATCTACTTTGTGATGTAATGGTTCTACCACATCCACTTTGTGATATAATGCTTCTACCACATCCACTTTGTGATGTAAAGCTTCTACCACATCCACTTTGTGATGTAATGCTTCTACCACATCCACTTTGTGATGTAATACCTCTTCCACATCCACTTTGTGATGTAATACCTCTTCCACATCCACTTTGTGATGTAATGGTTCTACCACATCCACTTTGTGACTGAATGCAGTAATAGGATCATCGTCATTTATTCACACATCCCAAATATAATAATTTATGTTTAACACTTTAAATCAAAGTCCCGGCATCATTATTACAGCTTCGCACGAAAATATAAATCAAAATTTTCTAAATAATTCTGGGTACTTTTCAGAGAGGTAGCGCTCTCGACTGTCATACCGATGGTCACGAGTTCGAATCCACACGAAGTTGTGTATTTGTTCTCGGGGCCTGAGGAGTCCCCGAGTCACCCAGCTCCGAATGGGTACCTAACTAGACAATAGTTAGGCGGCTGGGGTAATGCGTGGAACCCCTATAGCCGTGGCCTGTGACCGCTACATCACTTGCCAACAGATCATCTCTCATGGTCTGTGGACGCAATTATCTTCTGCATAGAAGGAGCGTCTGTATATCTAAGATAAGATAAGATAAGATTTGACGTATTAAAAGTAACAAAAAAACAAGTATTAAAATAAAAAAAGATTGTTTAAGTCAAGTAATTTCTTGTTACTTCTTTTCAAAATGTTACATCGGCAGTAAATACAATTTGAAACTTCAAAACTTGTTATTATATCTGTATGACCATTTAAATGACACACAATTATGCGAATGTAAAGTTGTTGGTTTTTTTTTTACGTATAAAAGAAAATGTGCCCTTAGTAAAACTATCTGAATAAATCAATTTAATTAAATAATTGTTTGATATTTTCCTGGAAAAAAACTTTACGTGGCAGCAGCGTTTTTCTCCTCACAAATTAAATTTTGAGAGCGCTTAAAAGAAAATGTCTTCAGAACTCTCCACTTTTAATTGTTTAAATGCAGTCTCTGACTTTCGTTGCGTGTCGGGAGTCACCAGGGCCAATGGGAGGCCGTAATGTAGCGTTGTTGTACAATCGCCTCCACTTCGTCCCCACCACCCTGGGGACCGAAATGCAAGCGCCGGGTCGGCCCCAGGTACCAATGTTTCTAATCAACTGGTTCAGTGAAAGAAAGTTGCCCCATGATTAAATTATGATACCTCGAGGACCCAGCTCCCGAACACAACTCACTGGTACAACGGGCCCGTTTCGGGGGCTGGGGGGGTCGGGGTGGGNAGGGAGGGTTTTGAGGGTGCGATGTTCTATGGCACCCAAGATATAAAGTTACCACTTCAAGAGAACTCGGTCATATGGCACGGGACAATCCACACAGAACGACTTGGGTTGAAACAAAATAATGTGAGCTAAAAAATGTTAAGGGTACGTTTTTTGTACAAGGGGTCGGGGTGGGGGGGGGAGCGAATCCTCTAAGTTCATCTTCAACTTTCATGGAATGTCCAAGTGATCCAATTGATAAACTTTTTACGATAATAATTGTATCCATTGTCTTCATTCGTCTGCTTTGTCTCCATTCTCAGCTCTCGTTTTTCCCCCACTTCTCCTTCCAATCTATTGAACCGTTAACAAAAGCCAGAGGGGAGAGAACTCGGCTTGTTTAATTCAATTTCAATGGGGTTGACTCCCATCTTCTAGATTTTAACTAGAACATATGCCGATGTGTTAATTCCTCATACAAGAATAATGAGCGGGGCTGGGGTGCCTGTTACCTTTTGTTGTCCTGGGGCCCAACGGCCATGTTTTACCTGGTGCCCCCCATCTGTCGGACCGTGTTCAAGGAAACGGCTGGGTTGTGCGGGGAGGGGGGGTAGGGGGGAGATATTCGTTTCACCGTCTCTTTATTTCCTCGTGTCAGAAGGAGAGGGGGTGGGGTGTGATGGGACACACGAGACCAGGCACTGAAGATGACGAAAGTTAAGTTGGTACAGGTGGGGCGGGGCGGCTCATAACAGAGACGAGAACAAATGGAAACCAAGGAGGGGAGATTTCTGCCACTTTTTTCCCCATCCCAGGCGTGACATTATTTACCGACAGACAACTTGGGTCAGGGGCGTCTTTCCTTCAACGCGTTGTATTATTTACAGAAAACTTGGGTCAGGGGCGTCTCTCCTTCCAGGCGTAACATTATTTACAGAAAACTTGGGTCAGGGGCGTCTTTCCTTCAAGGCGTTACATTATTTACAGACAGACAACTTGGGTCAGGGGCGTCTTTCCTTCAAGGCGTTACATTATTTACAGAAAACTTGGGTCAGGGGCGTCTCTCCTTCCAGGCGTTACATTATTTACAGACAGACAACTTGGGTCAGGGGCGTCTCTCCTTCAAGGCGTTACATTATTTACAGAAAACTTGGGTCAGGGGCGTCTCTCCTTCCAGGCGTGACATTATTTACCGACAGACAACTTGGGTCAGGGGCGTCTCTCCTTCAAGGCGTTACATTATTTACAGACAGACAACTTGGGTCAGGGGCGTCTCTCCTTCCAGGATTTACATTATTTAAAGATAGACAACTTGGGTCAGGGGCGTCTCTCCTTCCAGGCGTTACATTATTTACAGACAGAAAACGTGGGTCATGGGCGTCTCTCCTTCCAAGCGTTAAATTATTTACACACAGAAAACTTGGATCAGAGGCGTCTCTCCTTCCAGGGGTTAGATTATTGACAGACAGAAAACGTGAGGCAGGGGCGTCTCTCCTTCCAGGCGTTACATTATTTACAGACAGAAAACTTCGGTCAGGGGCGTCTCGGAAGAACGTTTTATTTCTCAGCATGAGGTTAGATGGTGGGCTGTTAGAGATTTGTTGTAGCTGTACTACCTTCTTATCTGGTGGGAAACATTCGAACGTTTGTTTGACTAATAAAAATGTGAGCGATTTTTTTTTAATTAGCTCTTAAAATATAATTTTTTTTAAAAAAAAGTATATTACCTTCTTAAACTTCTAGATATAAATAATAATTTAAAATAAGATTTGAGCAACTTTTAAAAATATCATTACATGACAGAGTTTTCCCGTATTGCACACATTCTTATTATTTAAAAAAAAATCATGTTAAGCCTGGTCCCTTTTGGAACTCAGGACGTGTTAGCGCATTTTCGTATTATGTATCAGTACTTATGTTAGATATCAGCATTATGTAGTTATCAGTAATTGTGTTTAGATTTTAGACATATTTTTATGAATTTTCTTGTGTAATGAATATACCTGACATTTTTAAATTTAAAAGTCATTTCTTTACATTTTAAAATTTTTTATTTTCTCTTTAACCTAACTACAAGTCACCACAAATGATGAAGTAAAACTCTCTAAACTTTTACACATATTTTAATGACGTCAACTAAAAAAAACACTAATTAATTCTTTTGCACGATTTCACACCACTCTTGAATGCTTGAAAAACTATGTATTCGACTTCCGGCAATGGCGCCCGTTCCTTGTGCCAGTGTTAACTCTCGATTCGCAAAGTTTTTTGGTAGTTTTAACGGGGTTTTTTAACGGATCGAGTAACTGAGTGTTGATGCACCAATGGCAGGTCAGGACATACAAAAAACATATATACATCATGGGTCTAGGACTTATGGATCCTGTGATCATGGTGATGACAGACAGACGGACAAAACGGGGGCAATAGCGATTTCGACATCTCGAAAATGCGCTAAAAATATATTTTTTAAAAAATATGTTAATATTCGCAAACTTTCGTTATAATATTTCACGCCAGAATTAACGACTCCATGGTGTTCAGAAAAAATATGAGATAAATATTATCCCCCCCCCTTCCCCGGCCCAACTCGTCACATACACATGCAGACATTCACCCGGTTTCTCGACCAAATACAGATGATATCAGGCGACTTAAATTTTAACCAAATTTTAATAGCATATGTTTTGGTTTGTTTGGGGTTTCCCCAACACCAAACAAAAACGTAAAAAGGTTTCCGCCTTTGATAGCACGGATTTGCGCACAAACAACTTTCTATGGAATATTTACATACTGTGTGCTTGCATCTGTGCAACTGTGTGTGTGTGTGTCGTATGAGTGTGTGTGTGTGTGTTTGTGTGTGTCGTGTGCCGTGTGAGTGGGACTGGGGCAGGGGTGGGTGGGGCCTCATTACGGAAAGAGATTTTGTTACATGGGTCAATAACGTAGTCCATGTTAAAATCTTAAGGCAGCATCTCGTACTTCTAATGACTGTAAACACGTTTACTGGAATATTTGCTTTTTTTCCACATTAAAAAAAAAAAGACTTGAAAGAGCGAAACAAGAGATTCACGTTTTTAAACTGCTAATTAATTACGCATGCGCCAGGTAGCAATCTGCTGTACCTGGAGAGTGGGGAAATTAACAAGGAAAGCCAATGCATTCATTATTGTGGAATACGCTAACAGGAAAAAGATCAACTTCTGTTCAATTTGAGTTTCTGCTGTAGAGCCCTTGTTTTTTTTATTTTTTTTAAGCGTGCATCTTTTCAATTCACGTGACGTCAGTTAGGATGAACTCATTAAGAGTTCTCATTGAAAGTAAAGACGACGGGGTTTTATAATAATTTTTGGTTACACTTGTTTGTCTGTCTCTGATTTATGATAGAGACTTTAATATTGCTCGGCAACAAGGAAATTTATTTTTGTTTTTGGTGCTAATCTCAGGAGATGCTGTTCTTAAAAAAACATAAGGGCTCTGTAATAGTGCAGCTGTGAGGTAATAGTACAGCTGTGAGGTAATAGTACAGCTGTGAGGTAATAGTACAGCTGTGAGGTAATAGTACAGCTGTGAGGTAATAGTACAGCTGTGAGATAATAGTACAGCTGTGAGGTAATAGTACAGCTGTGAGGTAATAGTACAGCTGTGAGGTAATAGTACAGCTGTGAGGTAATAGTACAGCTGTCAGGTAAAAGTACAGCTGTAAGTCAACACAGAATATGAAAGACACCAGCCCCGTGGTTTGTGTAATGACTGAGTTTAATTGCATTTGCTTTACATCAGTAGCCACTCCAGAGTTCACCTCATTAGGGCCAGCACGGCTGTCTACAAACTCAGTCACCCAAGTCGCGTGGTCAAACAAGGTCATCACAACAAACACATGTGCTGCAGACCTTACAAAATGAACGAACATGGGTAGACATGGAGGCCTTCGTTTAAAGTAAAACTAGATACGACCCGCGGCGTTGCATACGCCGTAGACTTGCTAACAGATGGGGCTAAAAAAGAGGTGTGTGGGAGAGAACGAACACAAACAGCAGCACGAAGAAATGGGAACAACGCCAATGAACATTTGGGGGGACCGCCGACTCATATTTGGTCTCGAGACATGTGCACCGCGGTTGTTCCCCCCTGCACCATTCTCGCATGCCCACCTTAAACTGTGATTGGTCGACTTTAGCAAGGGTAATTCGTTATGCTTATTTTCTCGCGCCTTGTACTTCTCTTAATTTCTGGTGAACTATATATATATGTGTGTATTGAGGATATAACGTGGAAAAGGGGGAGGGGCAGAAATCTTAAAGAAGAGTAAAAAACATAAACTTAATAATTCCACTGAAACAATTAAGTGGGAATCATTGTAACTAATCATTTTTATTACATTTGTTTATTAAAATATATAATTTGAGCCTGAATTGATCTTATGGCTCATATATGTGACGCATGCACAAAGTTGATTGTGTTATATACATGTACGTGGCTCATATATGTGACGCACGTACAAAGTTGATTGTGTTATATACATGTAATATACATGTACGTGGCTCATATATGTGACGCACGTACAAAGTTGATTGTGTTATATACATGTACGTGGCTCATATATGTGACGCACTTACAAAGTTGATTGTGTTATATACATGTACGTGGCTCATATATGTGACGCACGTACAAAGTTGATTGTGTTATACACATGTACGTGGCTCATATATGTGACGCACGTACAAAGTTGATTGTGTTATATACATGTACGTGGCTCATATATGTGACGTATGTACAAAGTTAATTGTGGTCTATACTGCACATGACTCATATATGTGACGCACGTACAAAGTTGATTGTGTTATATACATGTACATGACTCATATATGTGACGCACGTACAAAGTTGATTGTGTTCTATACCGTCCACATAATTCCGTTATCATGTTTTAGGTAAGGTAAACTTATTTACGCAGTCTGAACTGGGCTACGATGCATTATATATATGTGGAAAAGTAGTTAACACATTTACCTTTTTCCTGAAGAGTCATCTAAGAAAATATATATATGTGAAAATGAGCTTAAAACTCGCCCCGTCATACCTATATTTTGTTAACATTCCCCTTGTAATTTCATGGAGGAATCCATTGTTTATCAAGGTTAATTAGTGGAATAATTCCCATAAATAGATCAATGAATTAAAAATATTAAAACCATACTTCTAGAATCATGCTCAAATTTTATTTTTAAACGAGCAAGAAAGCCCATCCAAGGACGTTCCGCCGTCGTTTAGTAGAGTGGCAAGTTTTACCTCCTTTCCAACAGCCGTCTCGACCGGCCATAAAAGTGCATGACATCGAAATTTCTATTCATTATAGTTCTGACAAATAACCCGCAAAAAAAAAGTTGTTGACTATAAATCCCAACTCGTACAGCTCAAAATAGAGTCCTTGAAATATTATACTGCATAAAAAATAACTCGCTTTTAACGTCCGCGTAAACGTGTTCAATATGTAAATGAGAGTTAATTTTTTTTTTTTGATTGGCTGTACAAGTCTGTAGGAGTTTAAGGAACCAATCGCTAACTGTGACCGACAGAAAATTGCCTTTTATTACACAGAATAGTAATCTGACGTAATGAGGTGGGACGTTTTCTGGTCTAAGAAATAACAAAATAAATATAAACACCCAGTGGTGTGGTTCTGTAACGTAACGCTACGCTGAGGAGCGATGTACGATAGTCTACAGCAGTTAGTTTAGTTGAAACGCTGAGGAGCGATGTACGACAGTCTACAGCAGTTAGTTTAGTTGAAAAATCGTGTGTTGATGAGCGCTGTAAAAATATTTAATATGATGACGTCATTGTTTGGTGTGCATCGGTACGCAAAATACAACCCCTATTATTATTATTAAATAAATACTTTGCGTACATTTCATAAAGTTTAATAATTCGTATTTATCAAAAAAGGACAAGTTAGTTGGTCTTTAAAAAAAATGTTGGCGCCTTAGGCGCCCAAAAAACGGGGGCGCCGCAGGCGCCACGGCGCCTGGCACAATCTAGTAACAAAATAAACACGTAGAAATTATCGTTATTCCTGTCTGGAATGCATGCGTGCATTGCGTTGCCTGATCGAACCAGGAAAACCAATACACTAGCATCATTTAAAAATCTAATAAAATGCAAGAAAAGATATTATACATGTATAAGCTTAGGACGCAATAATTTTCTGTATAGAATTACCCTGTAAGAGTTCATACTCGACGTTACTTCACGCAATGTTTTACCTGATAATTTGTAGGTTTTCTTAAATTAAAAAAGGAAAGTCTTACGAACAAAATAATATTATAAATGAGACGTTTTTAGGACTTCAATACACTTGCAATGGGGGTTCACAGGGGTTCGCGGGGGTTCACGGCGGTTCGCGGGGGTTCAAGGGGGTTCACGGCGGTTCACGGGGATTCACGGGGGTTCACGTGGGTTCACGGGAATTAACGAAGAATTAACAAATAGCCGATAAAATAAATCCTTCTCAGTATACTTACTTTACATATAAACTCGTATCTTTCAAATAAATTTTTAAATGAAATTTGTCACCAAAAAAGATATATTATATATTGTCCAAATATTTCCATGAATACTTTTCCACCATATTATAACACGACTTGTAACAACGTAATTGGTAACAGATGTAATTCTTTACTTTTACTCAACTCATTTAGCACCAGTTGTATTTTTTTTTTTTTTTTTTTTTTTTTTTTTAGTGATGGCCCAATAAATGAGTGTTTTTCTGAATAATGATACTGTTTCGAAAACGTTGAATGAAATTATTATTATTATTATTATTTAATTGTTAGACTAGTCTTAAGTACTATCACTCTCAAGCTCAATATCTGAAAAAAGCCCTATCAGCAGGTTTCTTTCCAAATGTATCCACTTAATTTTAAAAAAAATGTAGTATCCTCTTAATTAAAACACAGTCACTTCAGTCAGAGTTCACCTGAATTATGTTTATTAGCCTGGTATGAAGAACAATTTACGATCGGGTGACCAACGAAAAAAGATTTATAGATCGCGGTTCGGCGGTTCGTCCCGATAACGGAAGTGCTTGAAAAAAAAAAAAAGGAAGTAGAACCATTGAAATACATTACCTCACGCCATAATCAAATTTTTAAAAATTTCATTGATTAATTTTTGTCCCTTTCGGATTTCTATAAAGAGATTAATTTTAATGGTCGAAAAATCGGAATTTTAATGGGTTGGTCGGAATTTCGGAATCAGGGGCTAAAAAAAAAATCTTTATAACCCGACAAAATCTGAATGGTTGACAGGACTGTCTTTGTTTGCCCACAGACTGCTCGCTGCTTCGTATTAAAAGGCGTTAAGAGACTCGGTCTCTGGCTTCATCCTCCTAGGATTCCTGCCAACTGCCGTAAGCCTTCAATGAGGTCTCGAGCGTATCTTTAAACTCCACGGGCCTTCTGACCATCTGTAAGCTCGCCGGAGAAGAGCTTCTTTGAGAGACGATGGTGTGGCATGCATACGACGTGCTCCAGTCAGCGATGTTGATACTCCATTAGGCTTGAGTAGATACCAGAGAGTCCAGCCTAACAACTACTTATGTGTCTAGATCTTTTGCCTGCCATTTGGTTTCGAAATTTTCATTTTAACGTGAAAGTGATCCATACTGCATAACAACTCGTGTCCACTTTCGTGACATAAAAATTTTGAACAATTACGTCATGGATTGCAGGCGCAGTACTTCGCTTGACTACCGAGGATGACGTAATTGGTTGAGTCCGGGGTTCATCTACATAGCCTCCTTACCAAGTCATTAGCTATAGACTCGATACACACTTTTCTAGTTACATGTCACATCTGTCTCGGTATGGAGGCTACGTGACAATCTTGGCCCAACCACATGCGGCATAGAACTTTACTCAATCACATGCGGCACACATCTTTACCCAACCACATGCGGCACAGATCTTTACCCAACCACATGCGGCACACATCTTTACCCAACCACATGCGGCCCACATCTTTACCCAACCACACGCGGCACACATCTTTACCCAGCCACACGTGGCACACATCTTTACCCAACCACACGCGGCACACATCTTTACTCAACCACACGCGGCGCACATCTTTACCCAACCACACGCGGTACACATCATTACTCAACCACATGCGGCACAGATATTTACCCAACCACACGCGGCACAGTTCTTTTACCCAACCACATGTGGCAAACATCTTTACCCAACCACACACGGCACAGTTCTTTTACCCAACCACATGCGACAAAGATCTTTACCCAACTACATGCGGCACACATCTTTACCCAGCCACATGCGACACAGATCTTTACCCAACCACATGCAGCACAGATCTTTACCCAACCACATGCGACACATATCTTTACTCAACCACACGCGGCACACATCTTTACCCAGCCACACGTGGCCCACATCTTTACCCAACCACACGCGGCACACATCTTTACCCAACCACATGCGACACAGATCTTTACTCAACCACACGCGGCACACATCTTTACCCAACCACATGCGGCCCACATCTTTACCCAACCACACGCGGCACACATCTTTACCCAACCACATGCAGCAAAGATCTTTACCCAATCACATGCGACGCAGATCTTTACTCAACCACACGCGGCACACATCTTTACCCAGCCACTCGTGGCACACATCTTTACCCAACCACACGCGGCACACATCTTTACCCAGCCACATGCGACACACATCTTTACCCAACCACATGCAGCACAGATCTTTACCCAACCACATGCAGCACAGATCTTTACCCAACCACATGCGACACAGATCTTTACTCAACCACACGCGGCACACATCTTTACCCAGCCACACGTGGCACACATCTTTACCCAACCACACGCGGCACACATCTTTACTCAACCACACGCGGCGCACATCTTTACCCAACCACACGCGGTACACATCATTACTCAACCACATGCGGCACAGATATTTACCCAACCACACGCGGCACAGTTCTTTTACCCAACCACATGTGGCAAACATCTTTACCCAACCACACACGGCACAGTTCTTTTACCCAACCACATGTGGCACACATCTTTACCCAACCACATGCGGCCCACATCTTTACCCAACCACATGCGGCCCACATCTTTACCCAACCACATGCGGCCCACATCTTTACCCAGCCACATGCAGCACAGATCTTTACCCAACCACATGCGACACAGATCTTTACTCAACCACACGCGGCACACATCTTTACCCAACCACATGCGGCACAGTTCTTTTACCCAACCACATGTGGCAAACATCTTTACCCAACCACACACGGCACAGTTCTTTTACCCAACCACATGTGGCACACATCTTTACCCAACCACATGCGGCCCACATCTTTACCCAACCACATGCGGCCCACATCTTTACCCAACCACATGCGGCCCACATCTTTAGCCAGCCACATGCAGCACAGATCTTTACCCAACCACATGCGACACAGATCTTTACCCAACCACACGTGGCACACATCTTTACTCAACCACATGCGGCACAAATCTTTACCCAACCACATGCGACACAGATCTTTACTCAACAACACGCGGCCCACATCTTTACCCAACCACACGCGGCACACACCTTTACCCAACCACATGCGACACAGATCTTTACTCAACCACACGCGGCACACATCTTTACCCAACCACATGCGGCCCACATCTTTACCCAACCACACGCGGCACACATCTTTACCCAACCACATGCAGCACAGATCTTTACCCAACCACATGCGACACAGATCTTTACTCAACCACACGCGGCACACATCTTTACCCA
>MUZC01001713.1:377865-393187 GCA_002072015.1 Radix auricularia | reverse complement strand
TATAACGAATGATGTGTGGTTCTTGTAACGAATGATGTGTGGTTCTTGTAACGATTGATGTGTGGTCTTGTAACGAATGATGTGTGGTTCTTGTAACGAATGATGTGTGGTTCTTGTAACGAATGATGTGTGGTTCTTGTAACGAATGATGTGTGGTTCTTGTAACGAATGATGTGTGGTTCTTGTAACGATTGATGTGTGGTTCTTGTAACGAATGATGTGTGGTTCTTGTAACGAATGATGTGTGATTCTTGTAACGATTGATGTGTGGTTCTTGTAACGATTGATGTGTGGTTCTTGTAACGAATGATGTGTGGTTCTTGTAACGAATGATGTGTGGTTCTTGTAACGAATGATGTGTGGTTCTTGTAACGATTGATGTGTGGTCTTGTAACGAATGATGTGTGGTTCTTGTAACGAATGATGTGTGGTTCTTGTAACGAATGATGTGTGGTTCTTGTAACAAATGATGTGTGGTTCTTGTAACGAATGATGTGTGGTTCTTGTAACGAATGATGTGTGGTTCTTGTAACGAATGATGTGTGGTTCTTGTAACGAAGGATGTGTGGTTCTTGTAACGAATGATGTGTGGTTCTTGTAACGAATGATGTGTGGTTCTTGTAACGAATGATGTGTGGTTCTTGTAACGAATGATGTGTGGTTGGGACTTGTGAGCTCAGTCTTTGATTATTTTATATCAATACAAACTGAAAGAAGAAAAAAGAAAAGGACTCTAGTGGTGGAAAAAAGAAAGAAAACAAATGGAAGGAAGAACTAGATCATTTTTTAAAACTAGAGACAAATGAAATGAGTGAGACAAGGATTTCTCCCATTTCCCATTTTGTAACACGCGTAATTATGTTTTTAACCTCCCTTTGTTTTAAGTGTTTGCTTTGACATTAACTCTTATTTGTTTGTTTTTTGTTTTTTTTTTCCGCGGGTCTAGGGTCTACAATACGTAGATCACATTATAATTAAGTCAACTTTCACTGGTAAATTCGCTTGTTGACCTGTGTATGCGTCTGGCAAAATTTGAGAATGATTATATCTGTTACAGTGAGACTATCGCGCTTTAGTGAGCATGAATGCTGCAATGGACTGTAGAGCAAGCAACTATATCAATATTTCGGAAAGTATCATATTATTTACTGGGATTGTACAGCAAGCAACTATTGCAATCATATTTTTATTCACGGGGATTTAACCTTCATATCGAATAATTTTAATTCCCTCATTATTTGCTTTTTAAAGAAAAATTTATTTTATTATTTTGTTTGTATTGTTTAGTAATATAAGTTACATCAAATAATATCAGATTATTTTTAAAAAATTGAATCATGGTAAACGTTTACGACTCAAAGTTATAATAAATTACAAAGTAAACGTCTAGATATTTGAGTTCAACATTTTAATGGAGATGTCATATTTTCAATAAAATATTTTTATATACACCAAGCAGAGCTTACACCGTCAGAGAATGGCATGTCACAGTTTTAGTTCTTCTTACAATGTAACAGTGTTACATGTCACTGTTCTAATTGTTCTTAAAATATAACAGTGTTACATGTCACTTTTTTAATTCTTCTTACAATATAACAGTGTTACATGTCACAGTTCTAATTCTTCTTACAATGTAACAGTGTTACAAGTCATTGTTCTAATTCCTCTTACAATGTAACAGTGTTACAGGTCCCCGTTCTAATTCTTCTTACAATGTAACAGTGTTACATGTCACTGTTCTAATTCTTCTTACAATGTAACAGTGTTACATGTCACAGTTCTAATTTCTCTTACAATGTAACAGTGTTACAGGTCCCCGTTCTAATTCCTCTTACTAGTCCCTCTGTCTGTTAATGCAGTTGGAACTATCACAGACGTGATTCACTAATACTTCAGAGCTAAAAGAAGTTTCCATGTATAACGACTAAGAACTAAAACAAAGGGTATCGTTTTGAGCTTAGTTTTGTTCTTTATCTATTATTAAAATTCGTAAATATTACGTTAAAATTGTCAATTGAATAAAGATTTCAGCTGGTACAAACATTATGTTATTTTGAAAGAACATTTCGTCAAATTTAAATATATTTAGAAAAAAATAAAAACACCACTACAATTATAATATATATTTTTTTTAATTGAAGATGGAGACAAAACGATTTACAATTTTTTTTACTCCAGTTCATAACACATTGTTAGCCTGCATAAGTATATCGTATGTACAACATAGTATATTGTATGTACACCATAGTATATCGTATGTACAACATAGTATATTGTATGTACAACATAGTATATTATATGTACAACATAGTATATTGTATGTACAATATAGTATATTGTATATACAATATAGTATATTGTATATACAATATAGTATATTGTATATACAACATAGTATATTGTATGTACAACATAGTATATATTGTATGTACAGCATAATATATTATACATTTCATACGTATTTAGATAACGTTTTCCGTTGTATACGGCACATTAAAACACAAGTCAACTCACGAAAGATAACTTCATATAGCGAATTCTTATATAGACAACTCAAACACCAACCACTTATATAGACAACTCAAACACCAAACACTTATATAGACAACTCAAACACCAACCACTTATATAGACATCTCAAACACCAACTACTTATATAGACAATTTAAACACCAACCACTTATATAGACAACTCAAACACCAACCACTTATATAGACAACTCAAACACCAACTACTTATATAGACAACTCAAACACCAACTACTTATATAGACATCTCAAACACCAACTACTTATATAGACAATTTAAACACCAAACACTTATATAGACAACTCAAACACCAACCACTTATATAGACAACTCAAACACCAACCACTTATATAGACATCTCATACACCAACTACTTATACAGACAACTCAAACACCAACTACTTATACAGACAACTCAAACACCAACCACTTATATAGCCAACTCAAACACCAACCACTTATATAGACAACTCAAACTCCAAACACTTATATAGACAACTCAAACACCAACCACTTATATAGACAACCCAAACACCAACTACTTATATAGACAACCCAAACACCAAACACTTATATAGACAACTCAAACACCAAACACTTATATAGACAACTCAAACACCAAACACTTATATAGACAACCCAAACACCAACCACATATATAGACAACCCAAACCCAAACACCAACCACATATATAGATAACCCAAACACCAACCACTTATATAGACAACCCAAACACCAACTACTTATATAGACAACTCAAACACCAACCACTTATATAGGCAACTCAAACACCAACCACTTATATAGACAACCCAAACACCAACCACTTATATAGACAACTCAAACACCAACCACTTATATAGACAACCCAAACACAAACCACTTACATAGACAACTCAAACACCAACCACTTATATAGACAACTCAAACACCAACTACTTATATAGACAACCCAAACACCAACCACTTACATAGATAACTCAAACACCAACCACTTATATAGACAACTCAAACACCAACTACTTATATAGACAACCCAAACACCAACCACATATATAGACAACTCAAACACCAACCACTTATATAGGCAACTCAAACACCAACCACTTATATAGACAACCCAAACACCAACCACTTATATAGACAACTCAAACACAAACCACTTATATAGACAACCCAAACACCAACAACTTACATAGACAACTCAAACACCAACCACTTATATAGACAACTCAAACACCAACTACTTATATAGACAACCCAAACACCAACCACATATATAGACAACCCAAACACCAACCACATATATAGACAACTCAAACACCAACCACTTATATAGACAACTCAAACACCAACCACATATATAGACAACCCAAACACCAACCACTTATATTGACAACTCAAACTCCAACTACTTATATAGACAACCTAAACACCAACCACTTATATAGACAACTCAAACACCAACCACTTATATAGACAACCCAAACACCAACCACTTATAGAGACAACCCAAACTATACATGACTCTTATAAAATAATAGTTATAATAGTTATAACATAACAATATAATATAATCATAATTGTTATAAAACAATATATTATAGCTGAACATTTTCGATTGTATTATTGTTTTCTCGAAGAAATTCTTGGTAGCCATTGGATATAATGTCTTCGAACTCAATATGAGAAGAAATAAATAAATAGAATGATCAAACTTAACAAATATCTCTGATATCAGGGACCTTTAAACTTCATTACAACATCGTGCCATATGAGGAAATATTCTATAAATGTGTTTATTTCTTCTATATTTCTTTCGACGAGGAAAGCTTTTTTTTTCTATATCGTGCAGCTTAGTTTTTGTAACGTCTCCCCCCCCCCCTCCACACACACACACAATATTGCCCCTAACATTGTACGCATTCTTACTAAATATGTGACATTCTCTTTTGGGGCTCGAGCTTACACTCTTGTGACTCAGCTGATACTTTTACTGACACGCCTCAACAATCGGACATCGCCGTAATATTGTACCTCCACATTTATTGGAACTGACCCTTCCACATCCCGGCCAACGTCGAGCACTCTATCAAAAGTTGTTTAACCGTCTCCTTGAAGTCGCCATAATATCGTATCTCCACATTTATTGGAACTGACCCTTCCACATCCCGGCCAACGCCGAGCACTCTATCAAAAGTTGTTTAACCGTCTCCTTGAAGTCGCCACAAACTTGGCAGCGGCTATCCTGTGTCGTGTCAAACCCATGCAGGTAGGTCCATGTTGGACAGTGGTCAGTAATCATCTTGGTGAGGAGTGCCTCAGTGTTACCAGGAGTTTTCCAGCAAGGGTCGCTATTTCTTGGGGACCAGATGGTGGCTTAAGGACCACTTCCGGTAGAAGTCGCTCCAGGGCTGGGCATCTGGAAGCACAGCCAGGAAAGTCGACCGGCCCATCCCAGGAAAGTCGACCAGCCCATGGCAGCAAAGTTGACCGGCCCATGCCAGGAAAGTCGACCGGCACATGCCAGGAAAGTTGACCGGCACATGCCAGAAAAGTCAACCGGCACATGCCAGGAAAGTTGACCGGCCCATCCCAGGAAAGTTGACCGGCCCATCCCAGGAAAGTCGACCGGCACATGCCAGGAAAGTCGACCGGCACATGCCAGGAAAGTCCACCGGCCCATGCCACGTCTGAGCAATAGAAAAACTATAAATAGGACGATTCTGTTTCTATACGACTAGTGACGCAATAAACAACAACATCGTAGCAGACGGCAGTGTTAAAAAAATTACAATTAACAATCAAATATAAATAAATCCAAATAATTATCAGCATAAGTGCACACTTAAACAGTAATTAAATTTGATGACTAAAGTGTAATTTCTTACTGTTACTGACAACTCAGTCTTGGACCATACAGAGCTATAAAAGACATTTAAACACAAAATATTCGAATCTTTTGCTGGATCTTTAAGAGAGATGTGTTATGTTACATCAATTTAAATTGGTATTGCATAGCACTTGATTCATTTGTTAAAATGACTATAAAATTAAAAAAAATTGAAACCCATGAAGTGCTTTAAAATACATGATAGTGTCAACCTTTTTAAAATTACCCAAAGTTTATTCTAATTATATTATTACAATTTACAAAAGCTAACTACAATTAATAATTTTAACACTACAATGTACTAATTATAACACTACAATTACTAATTATAACACAACAATGTACAAATTCTAAGACTACAAGGTAAATATTATATTATTATAATATAGAAATTCTAATATTACAATGTACAAATTCTAATATTACAATGTACACATTCTAACAATACAAAGTACAATTAAAATTTCCTCAAATTCCTACATTTTTTCTCACACTCTTCTAAAGTCCTCTCGATTTCTCGCTCTGTGCCTTCCCCCACCCTACCACCATCACAGCCCTCTTCCCTCCCCCTGTGTGTGTGTTCTTATGTGTAATGACATGAGTTAATCTACCTTGAGTCAGAAAGCTGTCCGTAATTAAATACCTAGATGACCTCCACAGCATTATACCAGAACAAAAACTTCGCACTCGTTTGACGCTCGTGGCGGGTGTGTCACGAGCGAAGAATGTTCACAGATCCCCTCCCCCCCCCCACCTCCAAACTACGGATAAAACTACAAGTTGTATAGAAATCCCTTGCACCCTCGACACCTCTCGTCTCTTCTCAGCCACATACCTTTAATAAACTTCTCTCAAAATTTCAATAAGATTGTTTGTGCAAGAATTTAGTTGGTTCCCCCCCAGACACCCCCCCTCCAAGACATTGGCATCGGAGGGGGGGGGTGAAAAAAACACATGTCCCCACTGACCCATTAATCCGCAAAAACCACTGCCACGGAGCTTGCCCTTTTGCCAAAAACCCCTCGCTGGGTCCTCGCTGAGAGTCACAATAAGCATCGACCTCTCGGCGACGAGTGCAGCTCGGGGCTGAGTCGTTGAGTCCATAGTTTGAATTTGTTAGGCCTCCATTCACCGAGCAGATCGTGCGAGGGCTCCGTACAAGAAGCGTACAGAAAGGAAAACGAGAGAAATATGCAGTTCGCGGTCCCCCTCGAAGCTCGAAAACATGCTGGATACATTTCTAAATAATAAAGAAAAAATATTTAAGAACTCAAGAGGTATTTGGTGACAAGGCCAATAACTAAGACATCAGAAAGTTAGTTAGTCAAGCGGGTGCTTCCGCCGCAGCGGTCTCCTTACAGCTTATCTCAATCCACCCCTATCGCACTCCCCCCTACCTTTATTATCAGATAATAATAAAGGTAAATAAGGCGAAACTGACTTTGTTGGGGACCTATTGAAAAAAAAAAGTCTTGAGAGTGGGAAGGGGGGATAATCGTACCCCCCTCCGAGATTCCTCTTCTAAGATTCGAAGCAGAAAAGAGGTGGTAGAGTTGAAGGAGAACGTTTTTGTTGAAAACCGTTTTGTGTACGCCATGAGTCTCCTGTGAGAGCGTCCCCCCCCCCGTGTTGGATCCATGCTATCTCAGGTGATGACTTGCATTGTAGCAGATTATCTCGGCTCTTGCATGGGGGAAGGGGGGCGTTACAGATCTCAGCTTGCACTCAAGGAACCCACCGGCCCCCACCCCCTGATAGGGGCGTCTCCTCCACCGTACCCTGTGTTTCGCACCCCACTTCTCGAAACGCTCGTCTGATATTATTGAGTCTCCTCCAATCAAATCAAGTCATTCTCCGCCAATGTTTAGATTCAGATACGCTCTTGTCCCATCAAAGTTTAGATATTTGTTTCGGTTCGTCTCATTCTGGGTTGGTTTCTTTGTCAACTCGCCCCCTCCCCCCACGTCTCTCTCTCTCTCTCCCTACCTCTGTCCCCGACCAATATCTCGCCCTCGCATGACTGACTCGTGTTGAATCTGTTCATGAACAAAATAAACTAAATGACCCCGGTCCGCATTATTTTATTTTTTGTTGTCTGTGTTGTAAACCCTCTCTACGTCGACGAGCCTCGTCCAGGATGTCAACTGGGGTTCTGAAATTTGTTCGGTGGCCCGTTGAATTAGTTCAGTTCCAGAAATTGGGCATGAGTCACTCGTGGCGAGGGCTTCTCGAACCTAATGACCTCGACGTAGAGCACCGAGGTCACTTTACAAAATGTATGCGTTTGTGTGCGCGTGTTTGTGTTTGTTTGTGTATTTTAAAACAAAATAGCATTTCAATTTAGTCGTGCGATTTTGAACAGCGGCTCGTGGTCTGACTTTGGACTCGGGTGTAAAAGTTAATACGACTTCTTTTCCAGTATTTTAAAATATACATTCTATTGTGGTGTTCAAAGCCACCCTTTGTCGATAATGAAATCTATTTGACTTTTTTAAAAAAACAAATCACATAATGAATTAATTCTTTAACGAAATCTAAATACTTTTTTAAAAAAATTAATACATAAAAAATAATTTATATCCAAATTTTATGACTTTTTTTTTCCTCCTGAAATCTATATGTGCTGTTATGTTTTAATTAGTACATTAGGACTAACAAATAATTTGCGCCCCGATCAGAACATAACAAATCATTCAAGAGTAACATCCCTCTATTAAAAGAGAATTAAAAGAGAGTAACATCCCTCTATTAAAAGAGAGTAACAGCCCTCTATTAAAAGAGAGTAACAGCCCTCTATTAAAAGAGAGTAACATCCCTCTATTAAAAGAGAGTAACCTCCCTCTATTAAAAGAGAATTAAAAGAGAGTGACCTCCCTCTATTAAAAGAGAATTAAAAGAGAGTAACATCCCTCTATTAAAAGAGAAGAACATCCCTCTATTAAAAGAGAGTAACAACCCTCTATTAAAAGAGAGTAACATCCCTCTATTAAAAGAGAGTAACATCCCTCTATTAAAAGAGAGTGGGTGTTTTCAGATTGTGTTACAGTTTGTTACGTGGTAACACACCGAACACAATCTGGTGGAATATTTTTTAATAATTTTACAAGTTTATATTACTATGTTGATTATGATTATGATTTTTTAAGTAAAAAGACTAATATTTAGGGGGGGGGGGGAATGGCCTGACAAAACTTGTATTCAAGTAACATACTTTGTCTCTAAAACTATCACATTTAGTACCTTGTCTCTATAACTATCACATTTAGTACTTTGTCTCTATAACTATCACATTTAGTACTTTGTCTCTATAACTATCACATTTAGTACCTTTTCTCTATAACTATCACATTTAGTACTTTGTCTCTATAACTATCACATTTAGTACATTTTCTCTATACTATCACATTTAGTACCTTTTCTCTATAACTATCACATTTAGTACTTTGTCTCTTTAACTATCACATTATCACATATAGTACTTTGTATAACTATCACATTTAGTACTTTATATAGCTATCACATCTAGTAGTTATCTAGTCTAAACTTTTTAAAACGTTGCAATTTTTTTTACCCCGTGTATAAAAATATGTCGAGTTCAATTTTCCAAATCTTTGTAAACTCTAGATATTTAAGTGACGTAATTTAACTTATATAATCAAAACCTTCACGTTTGACATGTTTTTGTTATAAATTAACTTTTTTGTTACATTTTTATCCAAGGCATTTATTTTAATATTAGCTTTAGTTCGACAAATTATAGACATTTACTTATACAGATCATATTTCTTTGGCAAATGAACCCGATTATATTTATCTTCTAGCTTCATCGCAGTCCCACATATTACAGAAGCTTCATTTGCTTCCATTTATTCCTGAAAATTACTTCAACTTTACGTGACTAAAAACATTACAATCAACGTTTAAATATTTATTTGCAAACTGACATTTTTTTACATTCTACTTTTACGCCATTTCAGAGTCCATATCGACCAATCAACATTTCAAAGGACCTTTCCTGTCCAAGAGTTTTGGTCAACTTCTGCCTGGAATGAGGGAAAAACACCAAAGTTTTATTTAATAATGTGTGTGTACGTGTCCAAACGGTTGGTGTAGGTCAAGTCTCTCAGGTGCGTCGGTGATCATTGTCCTGGTCACTCACAGATGACCACGGGAACAGCAGCTCTAAGACTGTGACAAGATCAGAGCGGAATGACAACTCTTTGAATTTCTTTTTACAGATTTGAAATAAACGTCTGCGATTAAATCTCTAAAAGCACCATAAAGCCCACTGCACCAAGGTGAAGGACGGTAATGCCCATGGCTAGTCACGTGATGGGAACTCGTCCAATCCTGAAATCGAAGGATGACGACCACGGCGATGTTGTACAATCTGACGAAGAGACGATCGACGTCATGACAGATGGGTTCAGTGACAAGACTCAGTCCGACGATGACGTCACGGCAGACCAGGTCCACGGTGTGAGTCCAGCCCTAGCAGCGCACCGTGTCGTTCCCGGGAGCGAGATGACCGTCAGCGGCGTTCACAACGGCGAGGACAGTAACTCGGGCAATGACCAGCCGATCAACCTGTCGCCCACCATCTCCAAGGGAGAGTTCGAAAACATTTTTCAGGCCAGAAAATCCGGGCGGGACTTGGAAAGTTCGAACACTTCGCCGAACCCGCCATTCGCTGTTTATCATCACGGCAGTTCTCAATCTGTCAACCAGGGAGCACATCATTTGAATAAGTTCGACCAGTTTTCTTTCGACGTCCACGCCGGGATGAAATATTTACCCCTGCATTTCCCGAACTTTCTTCATCAGTATCACACGTCATCACCAACGACGTCACCTGCGCCATCCACCCCGCCACACCCCCTTACACTGTCGACCAAAACAACCCCTTCGTCTCCTTACAGCGACATTGACCTTTCATTACCCATGAACCTTAAAGCTGACGCGCCCACTAGCGTCCAGCCATCGTCGGTAAAATCTAAATCGTCGCCCGGCTCACGCCCTTCGTTTCTGATAACGGACATTTTGGCACCCAGGCCCATCGACCTTGACCGGGCGCACCATCCGATTCCCCACTTTCCGCAAGACTCTCTTCTCGGGAGATCGGCCTCGGCCTTCGGTGCTTCCGGTTTTATGCATAACTTCTCGGGCGCTAGCGAGAAAATCCGGGAGTTGGCGGATAAAGATGGCGTTACCTCGGACGATGACGTGGATGTCGATGAAATGAACGATGAAAATGGCGGCGACCGTAGTATCAATGACGCCGACAACAGCAGTGGCAGCGATGATGATGGTAAGTGGTTGTCTTCATTACGCATCCCTTGTTGTTACCAGAAAATATCACAAATAGAAGATCCTTAAGTATATTACATTTCCCCATTCCTTTACCAGTGATGGCGAACCTATTCCACGCGTGCCACAGTCGGCACGCAGAGCCCCATAAACCGTCACGCGACTAAAATATTACTTCCTTAATCAAACCTGTAATCCAAACACCCATTTTCGGGTTTCATGGGAGTGTTGGCTATATAAATAAGTTGGATCTAGGTTGAACTTTGGCACACGGCCCCAAAACGGTTCGCCATCATTGCCTTAGACAAATGTGATGCGCATATTTCAAGAATTTCTTTTTTCCCTTAAGTAGAAGCTCCTAGTTTTCTAATACTTAATTTTTTTAATAATGATTTCATTTTCTCTTTCATTATTTATGTATTTTAAACTGTTGATCATGTGATCGTAACGTTTTTTCTAGTTCTATTATTTACTGTTACAAGTTCTATTATTTATTGTTACAAGTTCTATTATTTACTGTTACAAGTTCTATTATTTATTGTTACAAGTTCTATTATTTATTGTTACAAGTTCTATAATTTACTGTTATAAGTTCTTTTATTTACTGTTACAAATTCTATTATTTACTGTTACAAGTTCTCTTATTTACTGTTACAAGTTCTATTATTTATTGTCACAAATTCTATTATTTAATGTTACAAGTTCCATTATTTATTGTTACAAGTTCTATTATTTACTGTTACAAGTTCTTTTATTTACTGTTACAAGTTCTCTTATTTACTGTTACAAGTTCTATTATTTACTGTTACAAGTTCTCTTATTTACTGTTACAAGTTCTATTATTTACTGATACAAGTTCTCTTATTTACTGTTACAAGTTCTATTATTTACTGATACAAGTTCTATTATTTAATGTTACAAGTTCTATTATTTACTGTTACAAGTTCTATTATTTACTGTTACAAGCTCTATTCAATAGGAACAAAATAAAACCCGACAGCGTAAAAGAGTCCCAAGTTAATTTTCGAATTTAACAGAAACATTTTTATCGAACTCCCATTGATAAGCGTACATTTTAGCAATAGAAACTTTAAATCCAAACCAAAACCAAATTTACGACAGTGAAAACTGAAGATTAAAAACTAGAGAAGACATTAGCGCGACTCGTAGCACTCACCTATTAGAACTCATCGCTTAGTTAACGCTCGCGGCTCAGTTAGAACTAACCGATTACTTAACACTAGCCAATTACTGAACACTAACCGATTTTTTGACACTAGCCAAGTACTGAGTACTAACCGATTACTTAACACTAGCCAAGTACTGAGCACTAACCGATTACTTAACACTATCCAATTACTGAGCACTAACCGATTACTTGACACTAGCCAATTACTGAGCACTAGCCGATTACTTAGCACCCGTCTTTTATTTAGCCACCCCACTCACTTAGCACTCATCCATCAGTTATCATTCACTGATCAATTATTTTACCTGTGTCTTCCAATGAATACACGAGACTTTCTTCAGGTGCATCAATTTCGTCCGGGGGGTGGGGGGTGGGGTGGGGTCAGGCAAATCTTTGGGACACCCCAGCAACCAGGTTTATTCATTTGAGATGAAGATGGACTTGTCTGCCGCCCCCCTCCCCCACCATCATTGCCTTCATCCGCCTCAAGTCAGCATAAAACGTTTCTGAAAACTAATCTCTCAGTGCCCTTAAGACCTCGCCCATTTTACAGATAAGCAGATCGCCATCTACAACTAATGTCCTCAATCGAATGCAAATCCGCGCAGATTTTATTCCTCCACGCGATGATACTCCAACAGCCGCTGGCCTCTTTAACCGCCCATAGCTGCACTATACGCTAGCAACACCTCGACTCCCCCCACTCTTACACACACACACACACATATAACTACCCCACAAACCAGCCAACCGTCGCCGACATATTGGAAACGTATGTCCAGAGAAGAAAAAGAACCAAAATCAATTGCAATTATAGCGTTTGCGTGGTGTGATTATCTTAGGGGGGAGATTACCGCTAGTGATTGTAGCATTAGAATTCTTTTTAATTTTTTTTTGTTGTTTTGTTATCACGTCTCTTTTCTTCCTGGGGCGTGTGCTCACGCGTCTGTTAAAACATGGGATTAGGTTCTTGTGATAAGATTAGCTTAACGCCGTCTTCTTAGTCGCGGTTCTCAAGCAAGAGATGAGGGTGGGGCTTGTGTGCAGACGAACCGAGAAAAATAATTTTGATATGATCATGTATCTTTGATAAATGAGGCCGAGGTTCTTAAAATATTTCATAAATCTCCCATTTAAGAAAAAGACTTAAGGAAAAACCGAAGTTACACGAAGTTGTAATGACTAAGACGGTTTAATTTCATTTCAGTTTGTTGTTACCTACACATTATTTATAAGTTATACAAATGATATTTATAGTTAATGGCTAACAATTTAAGCAACAATTATAATGATGTTACAACTGAAATATATATTTAATCGTAAAATATTTAGCATTTATTTTTATTTAGGTTATTGCTAAAATAAATATTAATTAAAAGAATCTATGGAAAAATATTTATAAATCTATCTCCAAAAATAGCCTTCTCCCTACCTTTCCCTCTCATGCTCCTTTCAACGCTTTGAATGATTTTTTCCATTAAAACATTAAAATAATCTCTTCCAATTATTAGTTATAGTAGATCCTAATTTACAACATAAATTTGCACAATTAATTTATAATAAATAATTGATTTATTATTAATAATTTAATTCGAAATCATTTTTTGAAAATAATTATTATTTACTTCCATTTAGAAATCAAAATTACATTGATATATTAGTTCATATTTAAAGATTTGTTAATAATTTTGTGTAACCTGCTGGAAAAGGACATTTTTGTACGTTTTATTTTCATCCTTGCTAGTCATACACTAGGTTGTACTGGGGCGCCTAACGCGGCCACTTTTTTCAAAAGCCCAAATAACGTACGTAAATGTTATTGCATGCGTTCGAATCAGTGTGTCCGACAACAAAAAATTGATATGTGAATGAGTTCAATAAAAAGAAAGAATAATTAAATTTTAGTTCTTTAGAATGATTTATTTTTCACAAAATTTCTCTACATACAACATTTTGAGTAAAGAAACTATCATCGTTAGTCATTAGCCTGGCTGTTGATCTTCACTTGAGCAGAATTTCCCGTTTTCCTTTTCCAAAATTAAAATATAGGCTGAAACAATGACGTCATATAAAATTTTACGACGACAGACACTACAAGCCCTGCTAATCTCGAAACCAAAATGATTATGATTTTACGGCTATATTTTCAAATAAATTTTAAAAAAATATTCTCATTATGTACCTTAGCGTTACAGAATGAGTGACCTGGGCTTTATATTAGTTTATTTTAAAGCCGCTAAAGTTTAATGAGGTAACGTCTACGTGAAGACATAATTTAGAATGAGGAATGATTCTACGTTTAGTGATTTAACTAAACTAATTTCTCTTGCCTGTTATGAATCTGGCAGACCTTTTGTCAGTATGTGCTAATTTATTTATGTGTTATTTGGTTCACATGTATTTTACACAAGATGCATATTTTAGCATAGGTCTGAATAGTGTAAGGCGTGAGGTAGCATTTTAGCGTTCAGTTATTATTACATTTGTTGATCTTTCTTTTTATGAAGTCTAAATTTTTGGAAGGATTTTTTTATTTATTTTTTATTTATACATTGGTCAACGGTTTGGGGCGTAGGCAAAGTGGTGGATCATGGCTTTGGGGCGTGGCAAAGTGGTGGATCATGACTTTTGGGCGTGGCAAAGTGGTGGATCATGGCTTTGGGGCGTGGCAAAATGGTGGATCAAGGCTTTGGGGCGTGGCAAAGTGGCAAATCATGGCTTTGGGGCGTGGCAAGTGGTGGATCATAGATTTGGGGCGTGGCAAAGTGCTGGATCATGGCTTTGGGACGTGGCACAGTTGTGGGTCGAGGCTTTTGGGCGTGGCAAAGTGGTGGGTCGGGGTTTTAGGACTCAGCACAGAGGTGGGTCGAGGCTTTGGATCATGAGCTTAGAGCGACTCTTTTTGTAGGACACCTACGTGGACTAGTTATTGATTAGTTCAATGATGTGGGTTTTCTTTTTTTTTTTTTTTTGTATTGTACAAGTTAAATCTGCGGTAATAATAATGACTTCTTTTCACTAGACTTTTAAACCGTGTTGAAATGGGATCCAGTGAAAATGTTATGTTATGATTAGAAGCTTTCTGAGTTATTCACGGAATGTGGATAATCCTTTTAATCTCATTACAATTCGTGGAAACTATGATTGATATATATATGTATATGTATTTGATATGGCGTTTTAAAGATAAAATAATCCGTTCAAAGACTTAAATACTGAAATCCCAAGAAGTAAATTTGTATATAGCATCTGTGCCACTTCCTTAACTTAAAGTTGGTCACACCATTGATAAACATATATGACGTCATCGTTGTCCCCATTTCTGGATTTCAATAACATTTTTTTTTTAAATTCGTATTGCCGGTTGTATTCTGGTTTACAAATATTTCTAAAAAAAAAAAA
>MUZC01001713.1:353641-377388 GCA_002072015.1 Radix auricularia | reverse complement strand
CCCCCCCCCCACCAAATCTAGCAATGTTTTAGCCATAGCACCCAACACTCAGTAGCACATCGTTAAACCAGCAGCTGATTGACCAATGATCAGGAAATCTACCTGCTCACCATCTCGCCCGTGTAAACACTGATTGTGGGAATATCCCATTATGCTTGTCCTTGTCGGAGTCGTTTTAGTCTTGATCTGCATCAACCGGTTAAAGGGGGTCCATATATTCAGTTATAGTCCCTTTGTTTAGTTCGGTTAATGGGATGTAATGTCTCGACACTTGACAATGAAAGTATTGACTTCAGTATATTTTATATTTTATACAAAAGTTATACAAATATTTCGGTTCTGTGTTTCTGTCGTGACAAAGAACACTGTATAAAGATAAACTGCTGAGAAAATTTGTCTTACATGACTCATGAATGCTTCCGGTCACACTTTTTGGCAAATATTCATTAGCGCCATTGTGGTAGTAATAGATAATTGAATAGACTTTCAATGCTGTAATAATTGATGGCGTAATTTTGTATAGAAAAGAGCGATTCACTATGTGTGTTTGTGTTCGTGTATGAGTGTATGCGAGTGTGTGTATGTGTGTGTGTGTGTGTGTGTGGAGGCGTAAGCGTGTGAGTGGGTGTGTTTGCATGTTTGCCAAACACCATTCTTGGTCACCGCTTGCCTTTAAGTGTTTGATTCTCAAATTCAACTCACAAGACCACCCCTCTCCCCCACCTCAAGCTGTTCCATTTCAAAGCGCCGACTCAGAAACAATAGTTCGCCAATCATACACCAATCAAATCCGTAATACCACATTTCCGTTCTCAAAACGGACAATTTTTCTCCATCAGCAGGAGTCAAGTGTCCGCCCGATGTGGAAACTAAACGAGAAGATTCAGCTCAACCCTGGCGTCCGTTTAGGCGCGGGTTTGAGTATCTTTATTGTTTTGGGTTGGGGGAGGGCTGGCGGGGAGCAATTGACGTGAAAAGTCGCCAGGACGAGCCCCCATATTATTGGGTCTGTGTTTCTCGTGTGTTAGCACTTGACGGGCGACAAGCGAGTGCCATAATGCCAAGCTCGGGGGAAACAGATTGTGTTGGTGGGAGAGACAAGTGGAATCTGATACGGGATTGTCGTGGAAATATTGCAGAGACCGGGGCAATATTATTTTTAAAGTGTTTGTAATATACCCCTTCCCATAGGCGAATCTATATCCATAGGCGTACGCTTGGTGATGTCAAGGAAATAGGCACCACCAACAGACTCTTGCATCCAAATTTTTGAAAGATGTATTCTTTTGAAAATTGAGGTAATGCAAAGTTGGGGGTGGGTCCTGAATACTCCCCCAACCCCCCCACCTCCCACCCCCCCAAAAAAAAAATTTAAAAATTGACATGACGTCTTTTATTCTAGTCATCAAACATTAAAAGTAAATGGTACATTATTATCAGGTTTAATCGTAATTTCAGATGTCACCAATACAACCACATATTGATATCCAATGTGCTTGTTATCCCAAGGGCTTGTTAACATTTATCCATTGACGTGACGTCCTTAGAAAGACGTGGCACCAACAGCCACCGACGCGGAACAACACCCCCTCCCACCCCCAAATTAAAAAAAAATTAAACATATTTTTAAAAAAAACGACTGATTTGACACCGAGAGTGATCGAAGAAATCAACGTAACAGCAACTGAGTCAACGCCATGACATACAAAGCCACCGACATGACACCAATAGCTACCGGCATGACGCTAATAGCTACCGACATGACGCCAAGAGCTACCGACATGACGCCAATAGCTACCGACATGACGCCAATAGCTACCGACATGACGTCAATAGCTACCGACATGACGCCAAGAGCTACCGACATGACGCCAATAGCTACCGACATGACGCCAATAGCTACCGACATGACGCCAAGAGCTACCGACATGACGCCAATAGCTACCGACATGACGCCAATAGCTACCGACATGACACCAATAGCTACCGACATGACGTCAATAGCTACCGACATGACGCCAATAGCTACCGACATGACGCCAATAGCTACCGACATGACGCCAATAGCTACCGACATGACGAACTACGCCACAAAGAAGATAACAAATATAATCACAGAAATCTTCATTTTTTTTTCAACTTTGTCGATGATCATTTTTGATGTTTTTCATTTCATTATGTACCACATGACTGCGTCGGTTCAAGTATGTCACGAGTTGTCAACGTTGACAAGTGTTCGTATGTTGTTGATGTTTATTTGGTTGTGGGGTGGTGGTAGTGAGGCTGTCGCCACATCACATATTGGAATCTCCTTGTAACAAAATCTGACTCCCCGCAGAGGTGAATCTAAGCAGAAAATTACGCACGATCAGTGAAAATGTTCACACAATGATGGGGTGACTGGCTTACAGCCTGATGTTAATTGTGGGACTTGTGAATGGCCATAAAATAAAAATAAAAAAGGAGGCAATATTGCGGTCTCACTGGTGATGTAATTTCATATTACAATAGAATATTCAATCCGCTATGTCACGCATGCATGGCTTAACACATTCATTTTGTACTTGCAGAGCCATCGTGTCATAATTTGTAACACCTGTCATCTTGGGGTTAGTGGAATTTTGAAGTTCCGTTGTTTAATATCTGACGATTTACGACGTGCTATGACGGCTGAGTTTATTAGTTCTAATTTCGGGGCTGTATCACAACATGGGTGTGACCCCGTGACCCCGTGTAACAGGAGATCGATTTCATTGGTCTACCCACTTATTGTACTTATGCAAACGTGATTTATGAATATTCTTGGCTGCTGATTGTTTTAATCAAACAGCCCAAACGTCTGCTAATACAACATGTTGTTAAATTAATTGTTAACATTAATGACAATAACTGTAAATTAATATAAAGACTAAATTTATATTTTGATATAAACAGTTTATAAAAATATGTTAATGTGGGCGAATTCGTTAATGAAATAACATCAAACCCATCCGTTATTTCAACACAATTATATAACATTTCAAGCCCTCAGCAAGGCTTCTTTGTCATGTTCTACATTATATAGAAAAGGTGCCCACTACTAAATGACAAATTATTTACTCTATAGATTATCGTCTTTGTCATTTCTGAAACCGGAAAACGTCATAGCCCAATGAGTAATGTTCTATTTTATACTAAATTTTAGCGTAACAATGTTTTGAAGCTTAAATACAGTTGAATTAATATCTTCTCAAATTTTTTAGCATAGTAAAATTACAAAACTTTTTCTCCTTTTTCAAATCCAATAAGCTGTCTTGAATTAACAAAGAATAAACAAATAGCCGATGAGCAAAATCCTTCTCAATATACCTACATTTACAAATTGACTCGTATCTTTTATTACATTTTTATAAAATGTGTCATATTAAGATATATATATATAGCCAAAATATTTCTTTCTATTAATAGGTTTCCGCAATATTATGACCAGTCCTATAGTGTCCTTTAAATTTGGCTCGGCGTCACCAACTTTTTAAATATTGTGACACTATTTGTTTAAAAACTCCAGCATTAAAGTTTAATAAAATTCAAGAAGCTTTATGTAAAATCCGGGTTACTGACAAAAATATGTTTTATCAGAAAAAGAAACCACATAAGTAAAAAAAAAAAAAATTTCAAATAAAGATTTCCACACTTGAAAAGTTTATGTTAACTTATTAAAGATCATTGAAATCATTTTTCCAAATGTATGAGTCTTAAATTCTATTTCCATGACAGAATCGACAGACGGCAGGAGTTCAAGAAAACGAGACGGCTCCAGCTCGCCGTCCATCATCAAGACCAAGAAACCCCGCAAGGCGCGCACGGCCTTCACTGACCACCAGCTGTCGGTCCTGGAGAAGACGTTTGAGCGCCAGAAGTACCTCAGTGTCCAGGACCGGATGGAGCTGGCGGCCAAACTTAACCTGACGGACACGCAGGTGAAGACCTGGTACCAGAACAGGAGGTCAGTGGACAGTATTCTTTGTGGTGAACACCTCATACGTTTATTCCATGTTTATACATTGTTGTCAATGTTGACTATTTGTTTTTGCTCCCCCCCCCCCGAATTTGTAGGAAGGACATGACATGAGATGAGATGATATGACATGAGATGACATGACATGAACTTGAATATATATCTAATAAATTTATTAGACCTTTGAATGTTGATCGTGTTTTGTATTTAGCTCAATTTCCCATGAGATTAATTGCGTCTCTATATTTGAAATGTCTGCCGAGATTGCAATTGCAACTCCTCCTGAACCATACCAGATAGAGGGTTCGGGTCTTTTGCAAATGCACTACGGGAAAAAATACCGAAAAGTTTTACTGGATTTCCTGGAAAATCCATTTGTTTACNTATATCCGGCATCCTTCCGTCTCGCGAGACGATGGTGCATCACCGTTGGGTTGGGTTGCATTTCCTCGAGTGACTGTGCAGTCCTATCCTTGAGTGACAGTCTTTGCCACAGTTTTTACACACGAGTTCTGTGCTTCCAAATGTTTTGGCCTTTCTCCTAGCTCTTCTGTCTGCAGCCTCCTCCATTCTTCGCTCCTCGGCTACTATGACGCCCTCTTTGACAACTGTGCGCCACGTAGATCGGTCTTCTGCCTTACACTCCCAGTCACTTGTATGTATTTTGGCTGCTTTCATGTCCCTTTGACAGACATCTTTAAATCGCAAGCGTGGGCGACCTGTTTTCCTCTTTCCTGAAGCAAGTTCACCATATAGGAGGTCCTTCGGGATGCGGCCGGGGCTCATTCTTTTGACATGTCCTAGCCACCTCAGGCGTCTTTCACTAAGAATTGAGAACATGCTTTGGGTATTGGCACGCGTTAGTACCTCACTATTAGGCACTTTTTCTTGCCATTTAATACCAAGGATGCGGCGCAAGCATCTCAAATGGAAGCTGTTAAGCTTACGCTCTTGTGATGTATAAGTGGTCCATGTCTCGCTCCCATATAGTAGTGTACTGATGACACAGGCTCGATAGACGCACAGTTTGGTTTTCTCCGTTAGCTTGGTGTTTTGCCAGACCCGCTTATTTAGTTTAGCCATTGTTGCGGCTGCCTTGCCAATTCTGCTGTTTATTTCTTCTTCAATGGACAGTGTATTGGAGACCTTGGATCCCAAGTAGGTGAAGCTGTCCACAACCTCCAAGTTTTCATTATCGATATTTATGGTAGGAGGAGGTCGAGTGTCTTGGGCCATGATGTTTGTCTTTTTCAAGCTGATTTGCAGACCAAATTCTTTGCAGGCATTGGAGAAGCTTGACACGAGTTGTTGCAAACCAGATTCTGTATGTGCAGTTAGTGCCGCATCATCCGCAAATAGTAGCTCTCGAATTAGGACATCCGTCGTTTTGGTCTTGGCTCGGAGGCGGGCAGTGTTGAAAAGTCCTCCATCAGCTCTGGTATGTAACCAGATTCCCTCACTGCTATCCTTGAATGCGTATTGAAGAAGTACAGAGAAGAATATTGCGATATATGCATATATATGGTTGAAATAAACGCCAAGCAATAGCTAATAATATTTAGAACAATGTTGAAGACGGAATTTTCGAAAAAGGACTATTCTTTCGACTCCGGTAATTTTAACAGCAAATTTTGAAAACAATTATTGTTTTGTTTAGGTTCAAAATTATTGATTTAAATTTAATTAATTTAAATTTAATCTAGAATGATAGTCAATGGGGTTTTCCCGCTTTGTGAATGCCAATGTTAGATTGTTGCGTGGTGCGCATTATATTGACACATTCTTGGTGTGATGTAGCGTGAGGGGATATGACGTCTTATTGTGTTTACTTTCAGAATTATTCATTTGAATCGACTTTTAATGTAATCTAGAATCAGATCCCTTGAATAAAAATCGGAAATACATTTTTTGGAAATTTCTTATAAATACTTATTCGAGTTTTTATTACTTGTTTGTGTGTGTGTGTGTGTTTGTTTGTTAGACGAGACATGACATGAATTTGGAAGCATATCTAATAAACATCACAATGGTTTCATTCTTAGAACGAAATGGAAAAGACAGACAGCAGTTGGTCTGGAATTGTTGGCGGAGGCCGGGAACTACGCAGCGGTGCAGAGAATGCTACAAACGAACCCTTACTGGTTCAATTACCACCCGCAGGTAGGATTAATCCGCATGTTAAATTGTAACCAAGGAGCGGCCGGTTAGCTCAGTTGGTTAGAGCGTCGTGCTAATAACGCGAATGTCGTGGGTTCGATCCCCATACTGGCCATTAATTTTATTTTGTTAGGCTTTTAATAGTTATTTTTAAAACTGTTATGAAATTGCAAACATTTTTTCAAGCGATGCATAAATCGTATAATTATTCCATAACTCATGGGTGTGTTCCACAAATAACTTGTTTATTTTTTCTTCGTACTAGAAAATTTCCCAAATCCTTTCAAACACGGATAATGATTGATTTTTTTCTTTAATGGTTTAATTAATTTTTTTTTAAAAAGAAAAAAATAAGATGTTCATTAATATTCTTGAAATTATTTTTCATCGCAGGCAGCGGCCATTCTTTCAAATCTAGATGCTCTCTACTTCCGGAATCCTGACAACTCCATTGCGCATGCGCATCGTCCGCTGCTGCCTCGCATGTTTATTCACGGCCTCCAACAGCACGTCAGTCAACTTCCGGTTCAGAGTTCAACGCCCTTGTACCCAGCTGAAAACAGAGGATGAACAGGAACAAAGAATTTCAACTGGCTTGATGAAAAACTCCAAATTTTTTAAATTATTATTTTGTAAAAACTTGGAATCCGCCCGTCCATAATTTTTTACAAGAGCAGAAGAAAATGTTTGGAACCAACTCTAAAAGAAATTTCTTCACAAATGCTTTCATAATTGGGTTTGTGGCATCGATACTCATGTAAGGTTTTAATCGAGTCAATAATGTTACTTATTTAACAAGATCCTAGATTCTTTATGACTATATGGTGCGTTTGAAAGGTACTGAGAAATTTAATCCTAAACGAACGTTAAATATACGCATAGTAAAAATGACAATAACTTACACACAGTATTTTGTGGAGATGTTAGTAGCCATACTGTAAAACCTGCATTCGCTGGCTTTTCAACAAAATTTTTTAAAGAAAATAATATAATTATTTAAAATAATTAGAATGATGAAATACAATTTGTTGAAGCAACTGTCTCTGTCTGTGGCAAGTTCACTAAGCTGACTCGCAATAAAAAAAGGTTCAGGGGAAAATACTTCAATATAAGTTCTTACAGGATATCTGAAACGTTGATGAATATCTAAATAAGACCAACTGAAAATATCGAAAATTCCTGTTGATATTTTCCGATCTGGCTTAACAGAATTTATTAAATTGTTCCTATAGTTTATAATGACAGTCATTACAGAAGTGATTTTATTTTCACTGACAATCATCCAGAATAAATGTAATTAAGTGTTTTTAGCAGTAAGTATGTTTGTTTTGTTTGTTCTTTTAAAAAATTTAATACGAAGAATCAATGTCAATAAAAAAATAAATAAAAAAAGCTTTTATACCATTGTCACGTAAAATAATTTGCACACTTTGCGGTTCTTAATAGTTTTCATGACTAACAGAATTCGCTTTCTCTGCTGACATCAGGAAACAACTATCATGTTACGATAGACCCATCAATCTCTATCAAACATTAGGCTCATAGTTGTTTGATTTTTATATATGCAACTTAACAATAACTTTAAATGCGTCCTCTCTCAAACTCTGCCTCTTTCGTGGGACAGAAATTTATTATCAAGAACAGGGGTCCCCAAACTTTTCTGCCGAGGGGCCGCATTAACAACCCAACAGCACTTTTGGGGCCGACTACTAGCCCTCAACTACTAAGTATTTTGGTAAACTACAGGTAAAAATAGAAGAGTTTCTTTTTAAAAGGACTTCGGGGGACCGGATGAGAGGGCCTCGCAGGCTGGATCTGCCCCGCGGGCCGTAGTTTGGAAAACCCTGATCTAGAATGACATGTATGCTCATCCGAGTTATTGATATAATCCCTAATTATAGGACTGTCGAACCGAGGCAAAAGAGGGTCACCGGTTCGAGCCTCGATGCTGGTAAGACCCCGGGGCATTTTGCTAGCCACACAATCCCTTGCTCGTTGGTGGTGGCTAAATGAAACTTGTAAATGCTACTTCACTTGCCCCATAGGCCGTCATAGTCTGAAATGGTGTGTTTCATTTCGGTGATAAATTATTCAATTAAAGTAAATCTTCACAGAAAAAAAAATTTAAAAAAAATAACCATCAACATATCAATAAATAAAAAAAACACAAGAAACCCATGAGTTTCTTGTTCATATGACAAGGGACTAATTCTTCCTGTACTGACCTTCATGTTGCGGATGTATTGAGAGAGAGAGAGAGTGGGGAGAGAGGGAGATAGAGAGTTCCCTCTTGGTGGTACCTACCTGCCATGTAATGTACCCCCACCTCTGCACTGTATGAATAATTGTCATAGCTGGAGTCTTTCCTCGGATGGGCGCGCAGAGAGCTAGTGTCCTTGCTGCGTGTGTTTCACTTTAGGGAACCTCCAAATCTTAACAAAAACTATTTCCAATCAAATATTTATTGGTTGAAACCGTCATTTAATGGGTCACATGACTCAAGCATTCCAGACAGCTGACGCATGGGGCCGGGGAGGGAGGTGGTATTATCAAACAAGAATTATTTATGACTGTCTTAAAGTCAATGTCGATGTCAAATTGAGACGTCTGCTCCTGGAGATTGGTCCCGTTGTCATGGAAGCAGCTATTGTCCTAAAGAATTTTTTTAGACATTTACGATTTAGGTTTATGCGCGCTTTATTGATTATCCTTTTCTCTTTGAGTAAGACAACTAGATCATGTTATCAGAATTATTGGCCCATATATATTGAGCAAAAATAATAATAATAATAATAATAACACTATAATTTGAAAAAAACGAAATGTCCACTCTATTTTCTAAACATAAATATATTTAGCTTATTTAGGTTAATTTTCATTTTTAGAATATGTATTCATCCACAAAAATATTTCGGGACGAAAGTAAAGACATATTTTTACAAATTAAAAACAAAAATTCAACTAATTTTTTATTTTTATTTTTATTTTTTTTTTGGGTGGAAAATGGCAAAAAAAAAAAAAAAAAAAAAAAAGGTGATAAACCCTGGCAGGGTTGGGCATAGTTGTTATAAAAGAATTTGTGATGTCATTATATAGGCTTAAAGGTATCGTTTTATTTTATTGTTACATATCCTCGTTTTAGCTCTCTCGATCTGTATGCCTTTAAAAAATTATTTTTAGGAATTTTCGAAATATTTAAGAAATGCGAATGTAGCTTTTTGGGGTAATACAGACTCATTGGGGGCATATAAAACCTGCTGCTTTATAGCTAACATGAACTTAAAATTTTATATTTTGGTGTATCAGGCAAACAAGTTGGAAAACACTCTTTTAAAAATTTAGAACTTTAAGGCATGCACCGGAATAGCACAATGCGGGCACCGAACTCACCCAGGCGGGCGCCGATATTGTAAAGAAAAGACACAGCATTTGTCCACACATAAGCTAAAAAACGTATACGTAAAATTGTGTAAGTGTATAAAATGTATATAAATTAATTTATACCATTGAATTGCTTATTTGAATCATTCCAATTAAAAAAAACATTTTATTTGTTCACATTGTCTTATATCAAATTAAATTCAATGTAATCAATTTAAGTGTTTTAATTTAGTTTAAAGATACCTTTCGTTTTCTACCGATTCACGATCTAACACAATGTTACCAGCGATTGCTCTAATAACTGAGGATGTGTGATGAGCAATATGATAGTTAACTTTAAGGGTTTCACCTTTATCTTTCTGTCAATCAACTGTCTTTACGAAGACACCATGACATTCCTAGCGTTTTATCGTTCTGACTTACTTATACATTGATTATTATTATCTGTTTAAAATTATTTCACGCATTACATTTGAATATATCTACTGCGATTTTGAATGTCTAGCCTCTATCTAATACATGCACAGTGTAATTCAAGCACAGATCAATGCCATAATTTGAAAGCAAACATGTAAATTTATTTTGTTTTGTCATAAAGTCTCTGTTTTAAGGGGCTATGTTTCAATGACATCTCGCCATCCATTATGCTTGCTTGCAACTGAAATTATTAAAAGTATAGTCAGCTTGATTTTATTCCATAATAACTTGAAACTGTGTAAATAGATGATGTTTTTTTTCCCCCCAAGTGATATTTGATGTACAAAATGTTTTAACATTTTATTTCCAATGTAATTCATAATAATACATTTTACTTCTTCGTCTAATAGCTTGTGTTTTTGTCTCTTTAAATTCAAAACCTTGTTGTTTTTATTTTTTCGTTTTTACGAAAATGTATAATGTTTTGCTCCACATTATTTTATTCACAAAACAAATTATTTTATTATGAAACTATTTTATTCGTAATTGTCAATAATTACGTTTTCAGAGGAAAGTAATTGTGTCGCTATCTTCGCACCAAGTTTGGAAATAGTGATCTTAATCTTCAGCACACTCCTGACCATGGCACGAACACAATTGTTGTGCCATGATTAACTTTGTCCACCTATAAACGGAATAACTGAAAACCCACCCTCTATTGACCAATCACTGCTGAGATATAAAATGAAATTAACAGAAAAGCCACCTTCTATTGATCAACAACTGCCGAGGTATAAAAAACCTTTTTTAAAAAAAAAGGATTCCACGAAAATTAGAATTTTTTAGATGAACTGCAGACCCACCTTCTATTGACCAATCACTGCTGAGATATAAAATGAAATTAACCGAAAAGCCACCTTCTATTGATCAACAACTGCCGAGGTATAAAAAACCTTTTTTAAAAAAAGGATTCCACGAAAATTAGAATTTTTTAGATGAACTGCAGACAATAGTTTGATACAATTTCCCTCCCCGCTATTTTTTAAAAATTGTTAAGTCTAACCTAATAACATTGGATCGAGGGGAGACAAGTGTTGAAATAAATATAGTCAAATGGATGTTTATAAAAAAAAAAAACATAGCCAGCAATGTTCCCTTTAAGGTGCGCAGGTATCTGACCCACTCCGGGCAGCATTTTGGAATAAACTCGCAGGAAATTTCATTAAGGGTTAAATTATATTTGTGATTATGGGGTTTAAAAATTGTGCCCCAAAAATTGATGCCTTCAAACTTTGCCCACGAGTTTTGTTACTTGCTGAAGTACGAACAAACCTTAGATAGTAGGTGTTAGCTGATCTTTTAGTTTCTAAACGAGACAAGAAACATTTCAGCCTTAGTAAGTAACTTGAGTCTAGCCCATTATATCACATTTGAACCTATTCTACTCCAATCTATGGCAGTTCCAACATACGCTTCTTAGTATATACCCATTCTAACATACACTTCCCAATCTATGCCCATTCTGACATACGCTTCTTAATCTATGCCCATTCCAACATACACTTCCTAATCTATGCCCATTCTAACATACACTTCCTAATCTATGGACATTCTAACATACACTTCCTAATCTATGCCCATTCTAACATACACTTCCTAATCTATGCCCATTCTAACATACACTTCCTATTCTATGGACATTCCAACATACACTTCCTAATCTATACCCATTCCAACATACACTTACTCATCTATGCCTTTCCAACATACACTTCCTAATATATGCCATTCCAACATACACTTCCTAATCTATGCCATTCCAACATACACTTCCTAATCTATACCCCATTCCAACATACATTTCCTAATCTATGCCCATTCCAACATACACTTCATAATCTATGCCCATTCCAACATACACTTCCTAATCTATGCCATTCCAACATACACTTCCCAATCTATGCCCATTCTAACATGCACTTCTTAATCTATGGACATTCCAACATACACTTCCTAATCTATGCCCATTCCAACATACACTTCCCTATCTATACCCATTACAACATACACTTCCCTATCTATACCCATTCCAACATACACTTCCCTATTTATTCCCATTCCAACATACACTTCCCTATCTTTGCCCATTCCAACATACACTTCCCTATTTATACCCATTTCAACATACACTTCCTAATCTATGCTCATTCCAACATACACTTCCTAATCTATACACCATTCCAACATACACTTCCTAATCTATGCCCATTCTAACATACACTTCCTAATCTATGCCGACTCCAACATACACTTCCTAATCTATGTCCATTCCAACATACACTTTCTAATCTATGCTCATTCCAACATACACTTCCTAATCTATACACCATTCTAACATACACTTCCTAATCTATGCCGACTCCAACATACACTTCCTAATCTATGTCCATTCCAACATACACTTTCTAATCTATGCCCATTCCAACATACACTTTCTAATCTATGCCCGTTCCAACATACACTTCCTAATCTATGTCCATTCCAACATACACTTTCTAATCTATGTCCATTCCAACATACACTTTCTAATCTATGTCCATTCCAACATACACTTTCTAATCTATGTT
The DNA here is from genome assembly GCA_002072015.1 of Radix auricularia. Lineage (NCBI taxonomy): Eukaryota > Metazoa > Mollusca > Gastropoda > Lymnaeidae > Radix > Radix auricularia. Next base: position 364,809 of record MUZC01001713.1, on the reverse strand, counting down.
CATTCCAACATACACTTTCTAATCTATGTCCATTCCAACATACACTTTCTAATCTATGCCCATTCCAACATACACTTTCTAATCTATGCCCATTCCAACATACACTTTCTAATCTTTGCCCATTCCAACATACACGTCCCTATCTCCCCCGCAACATTCATCTTCCAACACATCTCCACTTTAGACCAATGCGACCTATTTCTTTACAACCCATTCCTTGCAGTCGATCTCTTCCAACCTATAATTAATTCCCAACCTTTCTCCTCTTCAAAAATATGCTCGCTCAAGATGTTGCCTTTCGCCATATTCAACCAATCTATCTACCTTATTTCTTAGTCCCTAAAAATTATCTCTTATTTAACCCGCTTTTCCCTTAAGGCAACCTATATAACTTCTATTATTTAACTTCTATTATATAACTTCTATTATATAACTTTTATTATATAAATTCTATTATTTAACTTCTATTATATAACTTCTATTATATAACTTCTATTAAATAGCTTCTATTATATAAATTCTATTATATAAATTCTATTAAATATCTTCTATTATATACCTTCTATTATATAACTTCTATTATATAACTTCTATTGAGTAACTTATATAATGTAACTTCTATTATATAACTTCTATTAAATAACTTCCAAACCAACATTCTCCAACAAACCCATTCTTCAATTAGACCCTCTTTTCAAATATAACCTAACCTCTCCACTATGATTTCATGGGAGTCAAGTCATAGCCAGCCTGCCTTGTGTTGGTCACACACAAAATTTGACCGTTGTTAAGAGTTCAATCACCACTTTTTACTGACGTTTATTACTACTGACCATAACATTCGCGTTTTAACTGCACATTTAATTTTGTCGTTAAACGCAGTTTAAACCAAAGCAACAACAACAAAGATGATTTTAATGTTGAGGCACTGAAGTTAGTTATATAATCAATGGCCTGTGAGTGCATTATCCTGTTTTATAACAGCCGTCTTACATAGGTGTGAGGGTTTACGTTATAAGACAATAAACTGCATTAGGTACATCATCGCTAAAACAACAAAAGATGCAGGAAGGGAAGAGTATACATAAAATCATCTACATTGGGGGGGGGGATAAATAAGATTTCAAAAGGCGTAATATGTAAGAAACTCAACCCCACTAGCTAGCAAAATAATGTAAAGTAATTTAATTTTGCAGAACTCCCTAACTTATAATTATTTATAAGTATAGATAATGATTTAAGAAGATAGTATGTAATACTTATAGAGATAGAAAGATATCGATTACAATAAATGAACATTTCACAAGAAAAAGGAGGCATATTATAGTTAAAAGAATGATCACTACACTTCGGTCTAAGCTCTATTTACACTTACCATCGATTCATTAGATTGTATCATATTTGTTTTTTGTTTTTTTTTCCGAAATATATAAATACATTCACATAAAAGGGAACAATGAGATACTTTGGATGGGAACAATGGGATTCTTTGGTTTCTTCGATATTTATAATAAAGGCTCTTATCATGGCTACCCTCACGGCTACCCTCACTGCTACCATCACGGCCATCCTCATGGCTACCCTCACTGCTACCATCACGGCCACCCTCATGGCTACCCTCACGGCCACCCTCATTGCTACCCTTATGGCTACCCTCATGGCTACCTTCATAGCTACCCTCATGGCTACTCTCATGGCTACCATCACTGCTACTATCACGGCCACCCTCATGGCTACCCTCACGGCCACCCTCATGGCTACCCTCATAGCTACCCTCATGGCTACCCTCACGGCTACCCTCATGGCCACCATCATGGCTACCCTCATGGCTACCCTCACTGCTAACCTCACGGCTACCCTCATGGCTACTCTTAAGGCTACCCTCATAGCGATGATGAATAGAAATAATCTCAGTTTATCTTTTATTTCTAAAAAAAATGTTCTTCATCAGTAGTTATATATTGAAATTCTGAAAATTGTGAAATACAATAAATAACTTGAGAAATAACGAATCAGTTGAAAAAATATGTTAATATCTCTATTAAATACATTACTACTCATTGGTAGCACCGCAAAAACCAATAAATACAATAAATTTAAATGGAAAGATTGAAGTAAGTTCAAATAGAAAAAAAAATCCAACAAGCTAAATAAAAAAACAAAACAAAAAACATAACAAAACAAAAACAACAATAAAAATAAAGCAGAAGATTATATAAATAATATTATTTTACTGCTTGAACGCCGAAGGAGGCTTCTTGCCAATACGGTCGTTGTTTTGCCAGGTCTACTTCTCAAGGGTTTCCCATATTCTCAAGTTTTACTAATTTCTGAAAATACTAATCCCCTGATTTACCAACAATAGGCCGGAGGAAGATTCTACGCTCATGAGGCACAGATAATACCCATGCCTCACGAGCTACGCTCCTGAGGTAAATATAATACCGATGCTTAATAGGCTACGCCCCTGACGTACAGGTATTACCACTGCAAAACCACGAAAGAAAAACCAACAATCTCGCGGTCTAAATGACAGGGATTTGTCGCAGGCGATTAAGACGGGCAAATTACCCGTATCCACAGCATACCACCAAGTCCATTGGGCAGTGCTGACTGAGCCTCTACGGTAAAACTTGGAAAACTGAGTGGAAACTTTTGTACGACCATAAAAACTTTGGTTTTCTTTTCTTTTAAAAAAAAATGTAAATGTTATTTTATTGCCAGAAGAAATGACAAGCCGAACTATTGAAGGCGCAGATAGCCAAATGTTCACATTTAATAGAGGTAAATTAATCATGATTGCAAAGAAATTCAAGTCTCACGTCTGATTAAGGTACAGCAAGTGACTTTTGATGGAAAGTTTCGTTTATCCTCTTTGAGTTTTTTTTAAACCTGTGTCTGACCATCCTAAGATATTGGAAACTGTTACCATCTCACCTGTAGTGTTTTTACCTGTGTCTGACCACTCCAGTTAATTTTTTTTACTACAGCACATCATTTTTTCCAGTGTACTAAATCAAAGTTTTGTGAATGTGTTCACATTATTCTACGACTTTTGTAATTGTTGATAAGCATCAATTGTCAAGCATTACGTGTGTATTATATTCCCTTGCCTTCAATAAGAAAAAAATAAAAAATAAAGAAAAGCTTAGATTTTTCGATGTTGAAATATTAGTGACTTTTAAATTACTTAATCTTAAAAGTGAAACATTAGTATTACAATTAGTTAATCCTTCTGTTGATTATGTAAACAAAATACCACAAAGAGCTAAGGAAAATGTTCTAAAAAACGAAGGAAAAAAAAAAAAAAAAAAAAAAAAAAAAAAACTTATTTCTTATCGTCTAAACACAAATAAAATAATAGTGTCAACTGCACGTTTTGGAATTTCCAAGATATTATGCCTACTTACAACACCGAATAAACGAATGTTAAAATCATACCATTCTCTGTTATAGCGTTCATAGTTTTTTAAATGCCAATAAATAGAATTTTACATCGAGCGACCAGAAAAGAGAACTCTCCATTCAAAGCCAACAATTGGCCGGAGTGAGACGGCCGTCTGCTCGCCACCAACCCTCAAGTAAGCCCGTAGATTTCCGTAACAACATGGTGACGGAGGCGTCGCTGCCGATGCAGACGATAAGCGGCCGTGTCGCCAGCCCCAACAAAATTGCCTCGTTTTGGAACGAGTGATAATGCCGTCTTGGATTTCCGGTAATGAGCTCTAGTTTATGGACTAGAGAGTACGATAATAAAAGACTTGAAAATCGTGTGGACCGGGAGAATGGCGGCGAATGTGGTGAAGTCTTTCCATTTTTTTCTCCTTCTGTTTTCTTCTCTCTTCAATTTAAAATTAAATTGAAAATAATTTTTGGTCTTCCACGGAAACTGTTAAAAAAAAGCTCTTACTGTTTGACATGCAGTGCATGTGGAGGATAAGAAAATGTATTAAACCAACCCGTTAGAAACAGGCTCGGTTCATGGGATAAAAGCATCCCCCACCCCTTTTCATTTTCACTAGAAACATACAGAATGGGACTGCTTAAAGCTTTTTGATAAAAAACAAATTACACAAACTATTTGTGCAAGAAGACAATAAATTTAAGCTTTATTTATGAACTAATACTAATAATAGTAAACGTTTCAGCCCATGCCTTCATCAGTACAATAATAAGATAAATAATTACTTACATATATCTTAAAACATATTAGAGTCTATGTGATAAAAAATGAAAAGAAAAGAAAAACAAAAACAAACAAGGACACAGAATATAGGAAAAAGGAGGAAGTTGAAGTATCTTAAGTAACAGTGAAAACCACAACGGGAAAACGATTTTGCAGTCAGGTAAAATACCCATGATAGAGTCCACATGGAAAATAGACTCATAAAACGATTTGGTACGTTGGCTCCATATGGAATTAATCAAATCCACAATTTTGTTTTTAAACTAGAAACAGCACAAGCGGCGTTGTATTAACAATAATTAGGTCTGAAGTTCTGCTTTTAAAAGATTTCTGTACTTTTTTTGTTTTCTTGAAAGAGTGGCCAAGAGAGTTCTACCTGGCCGTGTACCTACCGCAATACCCCCTTACACGAGTAACAATTTTCTTACTAAATTATTTTCTCGTGTTTGTTGGCTTGCTCTCAAATTACCGCTACTTGTAGCAAGTTCTGTACCAAGTTTTTAACAGTACAATCGCATGCGATTGGTTACTTTAAAAAGTTGTTTCTTCTACCATTAAGACGTGATCAATAGAATTCATAAACACTTGGATTTCATTTATAGATTTCATTTATAGATTTCATTCCTGTTTTGTAAAGAGACCCGAACAAAATAATGCATTGTGCTGGCTAAACTGGCGCTTAACGTCATATCATGCAATCAGCCATGGGCCCGCAACTCCACGTCTTTCTTTACCTGTCATCGTCTGTCAAGTTATCGGAGCTCAACTGTTCTCCAATTGGTGTGGATATATTTTAACGCCATACTGAGTCTCGACTTTGTTAAGCCGGAGGTAGATTAAGTCTAAGACATATCGCATGTCGATGGAGGGAAGGGAGGGGGGCCTTTAAATCAAAGTCATATCTGGTCCACTCGATCACTGAATGTGAACTGTGGGGCAGGCAGGTCCGTGCAACAGATAGCAAGCACGGCTAACAAAGTCTTCAAACATTACATCTATGTCGAGCTGTTTATGAAATGATTTTAGATATCAGCCTGGCACCCCCAACCCCACCCCCANAGTCGTTTATAAGACAAGGTTGTGTGATGATCGGCAGTGTTTCTGGTAGAGGTTCAATGTAAAAACTGAAGACATAATTGCAAAAATTTTAGGGCGCTTGTAGTGCGGAGAATGGATTTGACTTCTCCCCAGTGCACATCATCACGGCTCCCTAGTACACATCATCACGGCTCCCCCGTACACATCATCCAAGCTACCCAGTACACATCATCACGGCTCCCCCGTACACATCATCACGGCTCTCCAGTACACATCATCACGGCTCCCCAGTACACATCATCACGGCTCCCGAGTACACATCATCATGGCTCCCCAGTACACATCATCACGGCTCCCCGTACATATCATCTTGGCTCCCCAGTATACATCATCGCGGCCCCCTAGTACACATCATCACGGCTCCCTAGTACACATCATCCCGTCTCCCCCGTACACATCATCACGGCTCCCCCGTACACATCATCACGGCTCCCCAGTACACATCATCCAAGCTCCCCAGTACACAGCATCATGGCTCCAAGTACACAACATCACGGCTCCCCAGTACACATCATCACGACTCCCCTGTATACATCATCACGGCTCCCCAGTACACAACATCACGGCTCCCCGTACACATCATCACGGCTCCCCAGTATACATCGTCGCGCCCCCCTAGTACACATCATCCCGTCTCTCTCGTACACATCATCACGGCTATCTAGTACACATCATCACGGCTCCCCCGTACACATCATCACGACTCCCCAGTACACAACATCACGGCTCCCCCGTACACAGCATCACGGCTCCCCAGTACACAACATTACCGATCAGACATTTAAACTTTGGTCCTTTGGTCCACACAAATCTGAGGGAATCATGTCTAACAATTAATGTTAATGGTTAGTACTCAAAATAGAAAAAAAAAAGAAATATCCTAGCACTTATTCTAGAGAGTACTTTAATAGCTGTCAACACATAGCACAATATATTTACACGCGTGTCATTACTATTGTAATCATGCCTGTTAGGCCAACTGACTTTGTGGATTGAGTGCTTGTGACAAGGCTCCAATGTTCCTTCTAAAGTTCGTTGGTCTATGTGCAAAGTAATTAAAAAAAAACAACAAATTAAAAAACTCGTGTGCAAAGTTGCACAGCATCCATTTTTGTGTGTGTAATATTTTACAAAATTTGTTGCGCTGAAACTCTAAACTGCTGCGCTGGTGACTGGAGAGGCCATACTGATTTTTTATGAGATCACTCCTTGATTGTTTAGCAATAAATTTTTGAACGCAATATCAACATGGGCAAACTGTGTTTTTATTTTTTCGAAATGTCTGGTCTGTCTGTTCGAGATTGCACAAGCAACTACTCCTGAACCATACCAGATAGACGGTTTCGGGTCTTTTGCAAATATGTTAACGAGGTCCAAAGGATGTGCACGGGTTAAAAAAAATTCACAAAAGGTTTATTGGATTTCCTGGAAAATCTATTTTTTAAAATATAAAAAATAATTTTACAAAAATTAAAAATCAGCATTTTGTCAATTTCTCGCCAACCATAACATCTATCGGGTTGAAACAAACGTCAAACGGTAGCTAATAATATTTAGAACAATGTTGGGGAATGCATTTCTCAAAAAATCTCTTTCGTTCGACTCCAGTAATTTAAGCTGCAATTTGTAGATAGCAATTGTTTTGTTTAGTTTCAGAATTATTGATTTGATGTGACTTTTAATGTAATCTAGAATGATTTCCCTTGAACAAAAAAATTGGAAATTCTTTGTTGGAAATTGCGTTAAATACTCATTTGAGTTTTTATTACTTGTTTTGTTTTAAATACAAAGATGAAATAATTTTTTTTTTTTTTTTTTAAATTATTTTTTATATGTATTAATTTCTTTTGTAGTTAAATACGATCTAAAAGAAAATCAGCCAAAATTGTTATTATAAAAAAATATAAATATTTTATTCAATAACATAAGACCTGCCCTGTCGAACGTTTTTAGCTGCGTCACTCATCTTTAAATTCAGTTATAGTCTTCCTGTCTGTTAAGGTGACCAATGACTCATTAAATCATGTCACCAAAAGCTTTTAAACAATTTTTTTTTAAAGCAACCTAAAAACTAACTAACAATAAATCATACATCAGTGATAAATAAGGGTGCTCAACACATCCAGCAGGGTTTCAGTTTAAATTTTACCCTGCGTGAAATTATCTTTCCCCCGGTGTCTTATCTTGCTATCCAACGCCGATATAATTATTTCGAAATTTTCCGATCTCGTCATCCGCGAGAAGATTCTCCGAGATTCCGCGTGACGCTATCGCGCGCTGATCTTGACGTCTGCAATGTCAGCCATTACTCATCCCTTGTTACGGTTTGCTGGTTAAGAGTTTTGTTCACCTCTGTTCCGCCGCTTAACAACACCCCCACCCCACATATTTACAGTCCATAATCTTTCTTCCTGTCTTATATTATTTTATCAAAACTCTACTTTTTTTTATTGGGGGAAACATTTATTACAAAATATATAATAAAACATTTTTGAAAATCAACATTAAGTTTAAAAAAAAAAAAGAATAAATATAGACACATACATCCATTATACACGCACGTTTGGGTTAATGCTAGTGCTAGAGTATGGATTAACTAGACAATCATTTGATTACCTCTTGATTTAACTTCTAGTCTAAACCTTTATGCTGAACTTTTTTATAAGGAAAAAAATTAGCTCATATTTCTTTTTCATAAATAAATGATAAAAGAATTGTTGCGTTTTTTTAAAAACTTAAATTTTAGTATAAAATGCTAAGAACTGAAGACACATCATTGATTTCTACTTCTGAATATTACAATAAGTTCTTAAATTCATTAACAATCTCTCACAGGCGCGAGAATCTAACCTAAATTTGACACACAGACATGAAACACAATTTATCCATAACTTTGCGACTATCCTATTGTTGATAATGATGTTGCCTTCTTCTATAACACTAACACCATCCGTGGGAACCTAGCAACCTCGTTACGCTCTGATTTTAACCTCTCTATAGCCCGAGAAATAAGCTTATCTCTAAAGTTTTTGAAAACCCAACAATAACAACAAAACCTTCATATATTTGTAGATAAACATAGCTGATGTGTGTCTCTAATGTCTTTGACATGTCATCACAAAAATGTTTTTTTAAAAATAAAAATTGTTGTAATTTTTAATATTTTCATCCATAAATCTAGTTAGTGTTTGTAAATGTTTTTATGAAAGTTTTGGAGAGTTCCGCTCAGGGTCGCGGTACTGCACTTTGACAGTTGATATTTGATTATATTTAGTGTTGTTACTTGGGTTGTGTAATGATTATTTGCTTTGTAAACTGGAAAACGTTTGAAAAATAAAAATAATAACATGGATACGAACCCATGACCATCGGTTCGCCAGCCGAGCGAAAAAAATACTAATAATTTCTTTCCAAATAGCAAAAGAAAAATATATTTAAAAAAAAAAAAAGACAACATCATAATTTCTTTCTTTTTTAATAGATAAATTCCTCAAAAGTTTCAGTTAAGTTGAACAAAACCGTCTACTCTAGCATGATGAGTAACGTACACCGGAATGAATCATTTTTCAAATCTTAAAAGTTAAGGGGAACAAACTTAAGAAAATGGAGCATAGTTTTAAAAAAATCATCATTTGAAAAAGTTTGTGTTTTTTCGTCATTTACATGGCTCTTCTTTTAGCTTGTTCTCTTTCTATTCAATTGTTGAGCTGTGCGCATTTAAAAGCAAGAATTTAACTGGTAGAAAGATACCTGACTATTTGGTTTCAATCTTCTCCAAAAGAGGTTCTTAAGATTTTGTCGCACTTCGCATTCACAATTACAAGACCAATAAAAGCAAATGATCGTTCTGTTGTTTTCAGTTCCTTTGTAAAACGATGAATACTTGTCTGATATTTTGAAGTTGAGGTGTGGGGATGGGAATACAATTTATATACAAAAAAGCGTTAAAAGGAGATTCCTTTATTTATTTGTCTTTTAAGCAAATGAGCTATAAGTTTGAGACCCACTGGTATAAAGTAGCGCTGGTTCGCTAAGTCCCTGGTGATTGATGAGTTGTTGTTCCTTGTTGCCGCCCTCACGGCTTCTCTCCCATTCACACCTTTTACCACCATAATCGTCTGGAGAGCGGGCTCACCTGTATTGTGTGGCTTACCTTGGACTTAACCCGAGACTACCTGTAAACAAACGAATGTCAAAAATACGTTTTAGATCTGGTGCGGTGGGCAGGAAATAAATAAGGATTTAAAGTTTGGAAGTCACAGACTTGTGAACTCGTCTGAAATCAGTTAAAAATATATTTAACACATAATAATGAGTCTATAAAGGACGAATAAAATAATTTGTTAAAAAAATCTTAGGAATTTTTAATTAAAGATAATGTATTTGAATTGAGCGTAGAACAAGTTATATAGGCCTATATATATATATTTTTAAATTGATGTTTGAAAAGATTGCATATACCTTTTATTGAATGATGCATTTAAAGACAATGTTGAAATTCAGAATAACAGACAATGTTTTAACAGACAAAGGTTGTTAACCCGTATGCGGCACAGACACGAGTACGATCCTGCAGCAAACCGTGGTCCGAAAATAACAAACGGAGGGTTTCGACCTTAGCGAAAGATCTGGTGTAGGGCAGAGGGGAAAATAGAATTATATAAACACTACAGAGCCCGGCTTGGAACACCGAAGACATAAAGATCCTCTGGGAGAGGCCATACACCCTGAATGGAATTAAGATTCCTGCCATATTTCCGTCCCATGATGTCGATGCCCTTATGCTGAGACTGACAGCTGGAATAGTAAGACTGGACATTAGAGTTGGTTAGCTCGACCTTAGAGTTGGTTAGCTCGACCTTAGAGTTGGTTAGCTCGACCTTAGAGTTGGTTAGCTCGACCTTAGAGTTGGTTAGCTCGACCTAAGAGTTGGTTAGCTCGACCTTAGAGTTGGTTAGCTCGACCTTCCATAGAGAATGTCAAAGATTGAGTAGAAGATGAAGAGTGGCCCACAATCAGGTTTTAAATAAAATACTTAGATACAAAATATTTTATACATCATTCAGACACCTTTATCACATGCATTGTCCCCCCCCTACCCCCCTACCTCGCTGTCTCACTATATTCCAACCACCCCCATGGACTACACAGTCAAATAAAAATGTCTGTTTGTGGGGGGGGAGGGGGTACACTTTTTCATGAAGAAGATTATATAAAGTTGAATATTAACGCCAAAAAACGTCTTATACTTTGACAAGTCACTAGGTAGACGGTGGGGGACCGTCTCCGATAGACATGCGTCCTTTCGTGTTGTCCTTAGAAAGATCCAACGCTATCAATTAATGATTATGTTTCCTATATTTTTCCAGATGTAAATGAACCCCCTAGAAGTGATTGCTTTAGAGAGTAAGGTGTGTCTCGTCTGCTGGTATTTAGTTAACGTTTTGCGTCATTGCCGTACGTCTTTTGACGTCATTCATCTCTAGTTGTTTATCTGGTTGTGTTGCTTCAAAACTACATGGTAGTTCGAAGATTCTATTGCTCACAGATGGCTGTGTTATTATCTAAACACAATGTTTGATTTGCCAAAACATGACTAAAGATCATGACGTGTGACTTCAAATTAACCCCCACCGACCTCTGCCCCATTTGTGTAGCGTAATGTGATTTAAAAATCCTTTTGTTAAACTCGGCTTCAAGATTAATAAGTGAAATAGAAATAAGTCTTAGAATAAAAACTATGACTAGTGTACTACTTTTGTTCAATGAAAACGCCGAAAAGATTAAAGACGGTAAATTTATTTCACTGAATTTGGAATTCTGCACATTGTCAACTCAGTTTAAATATCGTATTAAGGAAAGAAAAAGCTGGGGGGGGGGGGGG
>MUZC01001713.1:268792-334994 GCA_002072015.1 Radix auricularia | reverse complement strand
AAAAAAAGAAAAAAAAGAAATAAAAAAAAAAAAAAAAAAGTTTAATATTTTCACCTTTGCGGTTTTGTTAAGTATTTGGTGCTTTGAGCTAAAAAGATAATTAAAATAATCTCTATTGAATTAATAAGATAATATAAATACAAATGAACATTCGATTTTTTATTTAAACTCCAATCATTAAAATCAACGAGGCCAAATTAAATTGCTTTTGTGATTTTATAGGCCGAAGTTAGAGTGGCAAAGACCAACCCTTGCCACGTGGCCAACCCTTGCCATGTGGCCAACCCTTGCCATGTGGTCAACCCTTGCCATGTAGCCAACCCTTGCCATGTGGCCAACCCTTGCCATGTGGCCAACCTTTGCCATGTGGCCAAACCTTGCCGCGTGACCAACCTTGCCCTATGACCAACCCTTGCCATCTGACCAACCCTCGACATGTTGTCAACCCTTGCCATCTGACCAACCCTTGCCATGTGGCCATCCCTTGCCATGTGGCCAACCCTTGACATGTGGCCAACCCTTGCAATGTGGCCAACCCTCACCATGTGGTCAACCTTTGCCGTGAGGCCAACCCTTGCCATGTGGCCAACCCTTGCAATGTGGCCAACCCTTGCCACTTGACCAACCCCTGCCATGTGACCAACCCTTGCCATGTGGTCAACCAATATCTCCGTTTCATCCATCTACTATTTTCCACTCTTTAAGACTTCGCCCCTTGATCACATACAACCCTTTTAACAACAAAAACGTCTATCAACATCACACAAGTAATCACATGAAAAGCTAGCTTCACTGATGACGGATAAACATTTATTGTTCACCGGGCCGATATTCATGTCAAAGTTTAAGGACTGTTGGGGTGTCGCGAGAAAACAGCGCTTCGGTGCATCTTGGTTTAGATTATAGTTTAAACACAGGCGCTGACCATTATTGCCACGAATAACGTGTGCAAATATCCGTCTTGTTTGGATTACACTTGGCTGGGATTTTTGTGCGAATAGACAAAATATAAATATTTTTGCCTTGAATCAAACTTTTGTTGTGTTGCTAATACAATTTTGAAAGCGAAAAGATAAAGATGAGCCAACAAGATATCTTCAAATAGACCTCGCCTCTAAAAAGCATAAGAGCAATAAAAATTAAGTTTTTTAAAAAAAATATAGTTTTTATAATATCCGGTTGTCTGTTTAAATTATTACTGTACGCATGTTTATTGTCAAACTGATAAACATATTCTTATCTTCAAAAACAATCTCCATTATTTTCAAAAATTCTTTCAGAGTTTGGATCAATTGTGCTCTTTGTCCTTCTCTTTTCCCAGTGTTTTTCGAAATTTCTGATTATCAAAGTCATAGTGCTTATTTTCGTAACATGATTTAACGAATTTAATTTTAAGGCTCAATTTTTTAAAATTAACATGATGGGGAAAAAAACGCATTAAAATTCTTTCAGTCATAAAATATGAATTAAAAATAATGTGAAATCTTCAGATCTTTGTTTTCCCTTACAATCAATAACGAAATAAAAAATATGAGTTTGTATTTTCATACAGTTAAAATAATGTACAAATGTATCTTTGACACTGCCATATATGTTTTAGCCTGTATCACTGCATTTTTTTGTATTAGATTTAAAAACATTTTAATTGACTCCATATTTATGCGCGTACAGAACATAACATTTTTTAAAAAATTGTAAACAAAACATATATTCAGTAAAATTATCTATCTATTCACAGATCATTCTTGTCGGTTTGTACAGTGTCAAACATCACATTTTTATGTACATCAGTTTTCATTGTAACCACCTCATTTCTCTATGCACAAATAATCACGATTAATGTATACGATCTATCACTAAATAGAATAAAGTAATAAAGGAAGGAATTAATTCAAGTTTTTTTTTTTTTAAAAAGCATTTCACATTTAAAAACTGAGTTTTCTTGATGCAATTTATTTTAAAATTTAAAAAAATGGCTCAAGGTTTAAATTTTTTTTGTTTTTGTTTGTTCCATTTAAATTTGCAGTCATTTGATGCCCATTTTGAAATTTTGATTTCTCAGGAGTGGCATATAAAACTTATTTCTCATTTTCAAATAAATTTATAGTCAATAAGTAAACATTTTTTGTTATGTCACCCAACATGAAACATATTGACAAACACCAGATACAATCACAAAGCACAAGTCCATAAAATACACAACAATTCTTGCAAATACTTAAAACCTAACCATCATGCACAGCAACAATATATGCAACAATAATATCAACTACAAAAATATATTAAAAATTTAGACACAACATATGGATAAATAACATATACATAACATTTACAGCCGCAAGATGTAGAACAAGACACACAGTAACAACATAAGCAGCAACAAATAATACATACAAGTAGAGATTATTCATTAGCATTCATAGTACACAACTGAAACATTTACAGCAATAACATCTACAGAAACAACCCAAAATACATTAATTAACAAATGTTACACTGCAGTGAAAACTTTCAGCATAATTAAGTTCACGTATTTATGTCTATAAAACAATGATAAAATAATTCTTTATGATATAATAATGGACATCTTAGAGGTATGGAGGTCTCAATTGACATTTGAAAAAAAATTAATTAATTTTAAAAAAATATTTTTCCTCCTGATTACTTAGCAGAACAGATCAAATAACTTAAGATAACTATTGTCTTGAGTAGTACTGAAAGAAGGGAGATAATTTTTCCTGATAGAATATAAAAACAATGGAAAATTTTTAAAAGTTTTATTTAATCACCAATAAAGTACAAAGTTTACAAATTTACTAGATAATCAATGGAAATATCATTTACAACAAAACTCAAACATGAAATAATTTATTTACGTAAATAAAATCACAGTCAATGTATATGGTCTTAGAGAAAAATTATTTGTTTACAAATCTCAAATTATGTTTCTCTAAGACCATAAATATTTACATTAGGTAAGTATGCATGCCGCTGAATTATATTAAGCAGAATCTTATTGTAAAAGAAATGCTTTGTTGGTAGTTTTAAGGTCTTAAAAATGAAAATATTAAACAATTAAATAACAATATTAATTATTTTCCACCTAACAGTTGTAAATTATAATTTTTTAAAAAAGTTTTTATTTTTTAGACGTTTTTTATGAATTTTATTTTTATAATTTGCTATTTAAAAATACTTTAAAAATATTGAATAAGTATAACTTAATTAAGTATAAACTTTAATTTCTTTCTTTCAGAATGTTATCATTTTCTTTGAATTCAAAGAGAGATAACAAATGCTAAATATTTCTTAAGTTAATTGTTAGACCCCTTGGCATAAACTTTTTAAAAATAATAAAATATAATGAAAAATAATATTAATTCAATCAATGATTATTTCAGTAACAAAACATAAGATATCTTTATTTTGTCTTCTTTTTCTTTTTAGGAACACGTCTCTTTGTTTTACTGTCCACAATAAACTGAGATTGCTTTTTGATGGCTGATCTGTTGGGGACGTCAGTGTCATCTTCTCCACTATCATCATCATCTATAAGAAAGGTTGAAATAGAGAATATGAGACACAATTTAAAAATCATACTTTCAGTGATTATGAGAATGAGCCCCCATAAGCACTAGGATATATTCTTGGCTTCTCAGAGATTCATTTAAATGGAACATGCTAATATACAATTTTAAGTAATATTTTAATATAAAAATACATAAACAATGTGAAATTTAATCCCGTATGAGTAAGCCTACAGAAATGTCTAAACAATATAAACATTATCTGTTAAGGGTCAGATATAACTTAAGTACATATGGTTTGGGACTAATAAAAATTGTTTAAATATTTTAGTGAGGTTGTGACTTAGTGAATTTTTTTTTTAAAAAAGGTGTCAATATTGTGGAAATTAAATGTGACTGATAAAAAACAAAGTCCATTATAGTAGCTGTTATAGAAAGATGATTCTGGAAATTAAAGTATTTGAGTTAAGTCTTCAGAAAAAAATTTGAACAATGTTAAAATAAAAAAATCAATAACAAAGATGCCAGTGAAACTGCTTGAATGCCTCTTTGAAAGACATTAAATAAAGACTAAGTCTTAATGTGTCATAAGTTTTTCGGAAAACTTCCGCCTCAGTCCTGTAACAATTTTTCAAATTGCGATCAAATGGTTATGAAATTTAAAAAATTGCGTAAAATCCATTTATATTATTATTGAAATTATTGTCATACTAACTTCATCTTTTAGGATAAGAATGGTTACTTTATTGTGCTTTGGTAATAGCGGCAAGGCGCACATTATCAAGCTTTAACACATTAAGAGTTAAATACTCCTATAAAATGTTGTAACCACTTACCATCATCATAGACTAAATCTCTTTGTGTCTGAGGCAGCTTAACTCTTGTGTTATATGCTGGGAGTTTTCCTTCTATACTGGCATGGAACTAGGAACAAAGATATCAATAAGCCATGTTTAAATTATGTTGAATAGAGGTAATTTTATTGAAGGGGATATATTTTTATTTTTAAAAAAGTCTGTTGGTATATATTTCTATAAAATTGTAAAAATTATATTGCAAATTTATGTAAATTTTTTTTAGGAGACAGCTCAAGGCAACCATTTATATTATTAGAGCTGCCACAGGCAATGTTGGTTCACATATTTAGGACAAAGCCATCCACAGCTTCACCTCAATGTCCAGGAAATTTGGGGATATCCCTTCGCAACTGGACTTGGTTGGTAAATAATGCTGACCTTTTTACAAAAAAACATAAAGAACTTTCTCCATGGGTTTGAATAGTAAAACTAACATCCTAATATCTCTAACCATTTACATGAAGTTAATACTACAGGCATCAAAGGAGGGGATATATTACTGTAATGACAATGCTATATTGCCCAAAAATTGTGGATAGAAATTACTGTAGAAACATTTTATAAACTTTCTATAATATTACAAAGCATACTGATTATAATTTTTCATTCGAATATGGCTAACAAATCTTTTAAGTAAATATTCCTAAAATGTCACTAGACTGTCAGAGTCCCTCAATTTTCCCAAACCCTATAAGCTAAAACAATAAAGTAAACGTCCCTGACTAAACATTGAAATATTCTCACCTCATATAACAATAATAATATAATATAATATAATCTCACATCATATAGCAATAACATAATAAATATGTTAAAATATAATCTCACCTCATATATAATATTGTAATATAATATAATATAATCTCACCTCATATAATAATAATAATAATATAATCTCACCTCATATAATAATAATAATATAATATAATCTCACATCATATAGCCATAACATAATAAATATAATAAAATATAATCTCACCTCATATAATTATAATAATAATATAATCTCACCACAAATAATAAAAAAAATTAAAATATAATCTCACCTCATATAATAATTATAATAATAATAATATAATCTCACCTCATGTTCTTCCATTTCCTTCAAAGTTTCCTCAAAGTTGATTCCATCCAACTCCTCCAACAGTTTCAGGAGTTTTTCCTCTGATGTTGAGAGCTGATCAAGGACGTACTCATCTGACGTGGCAGGAATTTGTGCTGTGGGAACATGACCTTTGGTCTGAAATGTAAAAATAATTTGTTATAGAATAGCAAAAAATTTCAAAAACAGTTTAACTACTGGGACACCATAGTGTCTCATTCATAGTACTTTCCTAACCACTCACACATTACATTACAGAACAATTATTTATATTTGATTTTTAGGTATTTCTGATAGTCGGTTATATAGGTACTAGAGGCAAGTACCTGGCTTCGCATGGGTTTTAAATAGGGATTTCTGGAGAAGCGTACACAATGCTTTTTGCAAATTAGCGTTAGGAGAGTGTACTTAACAAATTCCCAAAGTTTCATTCTTCTACCTACACGGGAAATAGTCGAATGGGGGATTTTCAGTATTTATATAGCATATAATAGTAAAAAAAAAACACATTTTGGCCCCCGGCTCCCAGTAAGTGATAATTTAAATATTTTTTTCACCTGTTACAACTGCGGGGTGGTACTCATCGATTCCTAGGTCCTAAAGTGCTTCCACCTAATCAGAGACCTGATCTTTCGTGAGACGTGATTGTATTTCGTTGTCTACATTTTGTTAATATAGCCCGCTTAAGATAAAGTACATTTGGTCCCCCGACACCACATAAGTGAGAATTGTATTTATTTATTTTTTTGCCATTATTGCCAGGAGAGTAATTTCCAAAAGTTTCATGTTTTTACGACACGGTACATTGGAGAATTAGTGATGAGTTTGTTTCTAATAAAAGAAAAAAAAACATTTTGGCCCCCGGCCCCCAATGAGTGGGAAGTTTGAAATTCTTTTTCGCAAATAAGTGTTAGGAGAGTGTACTTAACAACTTCCCAAAGTTTCATTCTTCTAACTACACGGGAAATAGAAGAATGGTTGATTTTCAGTATTTATATAGAGTATATAAGTAAAAAAAAACCACTATATTTGGGCCCCCGGCTTCCCACGAGTGGGAAGTTAAAAATTGTTTATCACAAAATATCGTCGCTTTAGCGTACTTAACAACTTGCCAAAGTTTCATGCTTCTATCTATCAGTAAAATAGGATATTTAGTGATTTTTAGTTTTTATATATAGTTTATATAAGAGAAAAAACTAAATTTGGGCCCCCAGCCCCCAGAAGGAAGTAATTTAAATATATTTTTGCCTGTTACCATTGCAGAAGTATACTCAACTATTTCCTAAAATTTCATGCTTCTGCCTCCTCGAGAAATAGAAAAATTGTTGATTTTCATTTTTTATATAGCCCAAATAAGGAAAAAAAAGTTGGTAGGCCCCCAGCGCCCATGAGTATGAATTTATGGAACGAAACCTATTTAAGAACCTTTCCCATATAATTATGTGTACGTTTACCAAATTTCACTGTAGTGGGTTGTCTGGATCTTGAGTTATTAGGGAACAGACAGACAGACAGACAGACACACGGACAACAAATGCGTCTTATATATATAGATAGATATCTGATACATTATTATATAGGTATATCTGATAGTTGATTATATAGGTATATCTGATAGTTGATTATATAGGTATATCTGATAGTTGATTATATAGGTATATTTACTAATATTGATTATTAGGTAAATCTGAGTGTTGATTATATATGTATGTCTGATAGTTAATTATACATAAATATACATATGATTGTTGATTATGCATGATTGTTATTTGCTCAATATTTTTTCATACAATATCCTAACTTACTGCTTTGAGGTGATGAAGTTTATCAGATAAGTGTTCAACTCCTGCCTTGACTTGCACCAAAATGCGACTGCTGCGCTGCAACTGTTCATCAGCTTTGTCACGTCTCTCTTCTTCCTTAGCTAAATGAGCTTCAAATTCCTCCAGAACTGTTTGGCCACTTCGGTGGAGATTGAGCAAATTATTCATTCAAACTAACATGAGTACTGTATATATTTAAATCAGTTTAAAATTAGCTGCATTAGCAACATAAATTTAAGAATACTTGCAAGTCCTTAAGAAAAGAAAAAATATTATGAATAGGCTCAAACAACTAATTACAAGCCATGTTTTAAAAAAATTAATTCAGAATAAAGTTACTAAAACTGATACTGAACAAATATTTTTCTAGGTTTAGGAGGAGGTTCAACTAGCTATATTTTTACCTAGAGAGTTTGGCTTCTCCTGAGTATTTCATTTCTTCAAATTCTTCCTGTAGTTTCTCTTTTTCCTCCCTAAGCCGGGTGATCTGCTTCTCGTTATCCTTCTTTAGTTCCTCTAAGTGTCGGGTAGTCTCCCCTTGGTTCTCAAACCTATAAACTACTTCCTGTAAATGTTCAACAGGGAAAAATTCATAACTGGATTGTTTTAATAAAAATAAAAAAAATGTCCAGAATATAAAATACATTGTAAATATGCATCAAGAGTTTTAAATAAAACAAGATTGTTTAGAATTGTGTTGAAAAATAGGAAACAATGAGAGACTGTTACAAATATATTTGTTAAAATCTTAAGACTTGTAGTTTAATAATTGATATATGTGAAATTACTACTGCTATATAAATATTGCTTCTCCATGATTTTTAGCTTTACAACATTTCACCAGTGGTGCCACTAAGGGGGTGCAGTGGAGGCGGGCCGCCCCGGATGACACCATTGGGGGGGGGGGGGGGCGGTGACACCAAAATTTAAAATTCTGTATATTACCTTATTTAGCACTGGAAAACTCGAAGGAGTTCTATGGGTTAAGTCGTGAGGGGGTGACACCATGAGCTACCGCCCTAGTGACACCTCTGCCTTTCATTCAATTTTCCTTTGAGAAATCAGTATTTGTGTCAAAACTAAAGACTTTAATGAGTGAATACATACCATAGTATCAGAGACACCAGTGCATTCCTTGATCCGTTTAAATGCCTCTTCATATGTTGTAATCTTTTCCTGGTTATCTTTCCCTGATCCATTAGACTGATCAAGATTAATTTCATCCTGCTGTATTGACCCTCGCTGAGCCTGCAACAGTAGATATGTAAAAATCTCAAAACAACTACTAAGCGAATTGATCATTTTGCATTAAACTGACTAAAAGTTTTCTTTTTAGTATCCAATTAGTAGCTTTTTTAATGTTAGAAGAGAGGTCTCATTTAAATTAATTAAAGAAATATTCCATTTCACTTTTAAATATTATAAATTGTTCATTTATTAAATCACAAAAGGTTTTAACTGAATGTGATTGAGAGAAATATAATTTTTTTTTAGTAAAATAAAATTTCAAAGATTCAATTAAAATTCATTAAAAATGTGCATTTTAGTTGGAGATGGTGTTTAACAAGTCTGTTACAATACTTAGAAGAGAGCTTCACTAAGAAGTCTGTTACAATACATAGAAGAGAGCTTCACTAAGAAGTCTGTTACAATACATAGAAGGGAGCTTCACTAACAAGTCTGTTCCAATACAATTTAGTTTTTTTAATATACAGCTTCACTAACCAATCTTTTCTCTATTCTCTCATGCTGCATCTTTTTCTCTTCTGCCTCTTTTTTCATCTTCTGCAGCTCAATTTCCCTGTTCTTTCTGTCAGCATACACCGTCTCCTCATGACGTCGCAAGTCATTGACGGCAGCATCCCTTGAAAGCTGAGCATCATTGTGCATGGCCTTGAGATCTTTCAGCTGTGCTCGAGTGTTCTTGATTTCTTGTTCCATGGCGTCCAGTTTGGTCGGATATTCTTGAGCTTCCTGTATGTGGAATTTATTTATATGACAGAATTTAGAAAATTAACTCTTTTAAACACACAACTTCCAAGTTAGAACAGATGTATTAAAATATTTTAAACCATTTTTAAAATGTAATTTATTGATGTGATGATTTCTATAGGCCAAACAGATGTGTAACTTTTTTTTCAAAAGTAACTCACCACTTCAAATCTGTGTTTTATGTCAAGGTATACTCTCTGCACTTGCTTGGCTTCTTCAGTTTTCAGAGCTATTTTATCATAGTTATTTTCCAAGTATCGCCTTGTCTACAAATCAAGTATTCAAATAAATATGGATGTGATAATGAGATATTTTTAAAATAAGATTTTTTAAGCATGAATACATTAACAAAAAAGAAATTTACAAATGCAAGTATTTAAAGTTTAATATTTCAAAGTAGATTGTTTGGCGTTCAAAATGTTGTCATGAGAAATATCATTGATTTCACCAAATAGATTTAACAGAAACATAAAGAAGTCAAAAAGTTGCCCAAGTGTAAAACAACAGATGACCCTAATGCATCCACAAAACATGGTGCAACACCATGTAAACAAATATTAAACTTGAGAATGTTTTTAAAATAGATATTTTCATAACTCAGAATTAAAGGAGCAGCAAAACAATTGACTTTAAAGTACAGTAGAAGTCCGATAATCCAGCACGTTCGGGACCGGCTCGGTGCCGGACAACCGAAAATTCCGGTCTATCGGGCGATGCCCCTTCTTTTTAGTGTAGGCTTTGCCGTAAAACAAAGGTACTTTGTTTTTTTTTAACTACATACATACATAACGTTATTATTAGAACAATTAGGTTAATAATTAAACTACAGATACAGTATGCAAATACAACAAAGTTTATTTTACATTTCATATAATGTATGTACACGTACTGTAAAACATACGAAACTCACTTTGTTTAATAAACAGCTTCAAAAGTTACGTACGTTACTACAGATGTACTGTATTACAGTAGAGAGTACTGAGAAACAGTTTACTGCGATGTGAAAGGACACAAAACAAAAATGCATAAAAATGGCGATCATGCTTCGTGATTAATTAACTGTGATGCACTGCACCTGTATTACTGTATTTGTTGTGACAGCTGAGAATAGCCGGCCGCTAGTTGTTTCCGAACAATACTGATCGCTTCCGGATGATCCCAAACTACCCCGAAAACTCCCGAATAGCTCTAAAGCGTTTTTATTTGCTTTAAAAACATACTTTTGGAGGAAACCAAAATTTTTAAAATTTTCTGGACTATCGGGCATTCCGGACTGTTGGGTGCCGGACTAAAGGACTTCTACTGTAATAGAAATCATCAGTGGCGGCGTTGGGTAAGCGCGGGGCCTAGTGCCAGCAATGACCTCGCGGGGCCAGAGTACTAGTAAAGATCGCTAAGCACCAGTATGCTATGGTATTTAAAAATATGAAATATCTTGATTATTGTGTAATTTTAATACCGCGTGTCACCTTTTTATTAAATTATTACAAGTTCATTATTTTCTCTGGTCTATAAACAACGGTTTATAAAGGGGATTGGCTAAATGGTGCATCTGACCTATTTTCCGCTAACGGTGTAATGCTTTCAAAGACGTCTAGAGCTACGCTATGGAATTTGACCTTCAAAAAGGATTACAAGAGTGCCTCTTTCATTTCTTTACAATCGTTTCCAGCATGCGTTCTACCATCCACTCTTTGGTTCTACATGTATAGGCTATTAACCAGGATGAGACATGTTCAGGACCGAAACGCGGGGCCTACCTAAGCGCGGGGCCTGGGGCGACTACGCCCCAGTTGCCCCCCTTAAACGCCGCTCCTGGAAATCATACCCAGACAAGTGGCATATTTTTACAGATAAATGTTTTTAACAAACCAAAGAAATTAATTCAGGAATGATTCAAAGTAAAATTCTTAAAAATCTTTTAACATTTTATTTTGCTTTTAAACAAACTCATTTCATTACTGTATACTTGGTAGCAGTCCAAAGTTTCAGCAAAAAAGAAATTGTACTTAAGCTTATAAAGGAATAGGCTGGGAAAGTGAACACATAAAATAAAATGATCAATGATGGAATAAATAATTAGAAATGTACAACTAAGGCAACATGTTAAAATTAAAATATATTTTTTTTAAATATAAAGATTAGATTTATTTTTCCAGACTCTTCCCTCCTCAAAGTTGACCTCCTCCCCATATAGGTCCTGATCTTAACTGACCTGGGCATCAGCTGAATCTCCTTTATCTGTGTTGACGGCATCTTCTGAGTCTTTGACCATTTGGTTGTACTGTGTCTGGAGTTCTTCAAGCTTCTTCTGCTTACGTGCAGTCACATGCTTCTTGGCATTCAGCTGCTTCATGGAGTCACAGACTTTGTGGTCGAAAATAGTAATGGCTTGCTGGGTCAAAAATTAGAATATAGTTAAAAAATGTGCATGTTGAGTTATTAGTGTGGGAACATAGTGATCCAAATAATCGTAAGGGCCAGAATTGTATTAATAGAAAAGACTCACCCGTCCCGATTTGTTGGCAAGAGCTGCCCTCTCGACGGGCCTGTCATGGAAAGCTTTACCAATGACATGGGAGTCTTGCTGTAAAGATAGAGCAAAATTTTCAATTTTTTGAATTTTGAAACTAGTTAACTGCAAAAATAAATAAAATTAGCTGTTAAATATATTTTTATCCTTGACAAAGAATGTGTCCTAATGACAAAAATCATGGCAGGACTCAAGTTTGGTGAGGAACAAATTCTTATTACTTAAGATCAGAAAAGAGAGACCAGACAACTAAAATAAAAAATTCTACCAAGGCACAACCTCACTGAACTTAAATGCCCAAGCTAAAACAGAGTTTGCTCCTCCAGAATAGGCCTCCTTAGTCACAGCAATCATTGCAGGGCCATGTGACTTAACCCCAAGGGCATGTTACAAAATAGTCTCTCAAGACTATGGAGCCATTAAATGAATGATGGCTAAATGATGGCTAACACATAAATTTAGTCAAACTTACCGACAGCTTGTCCTTGAGCTTTTGCCGCAATTCTTTAGTTTCCTTCCTAAGTGAGGAAATTTTCTCTTTGTTTTTTTGCATAGCATATTGCGATGATTCATAGTAGGCTTTACGATCTCCCTCTAGAAAAAGGTACATGATTTAGTTTCAATGTAAAGAAATACACCAGGTTGACAGAAAAAAATGATGTTGATCATAAACATAATTTTGAAAAAAAAAAAAAAAAAAATCTTAAGCCTAGTACTAGTAAGTAAGGAACTTAACAAGTGTAACATCACCATCAACACACAAAGTTGACAAAGTCAAAACTCAAAGCTTCATAATTCATACATCATAAATCTTCTTCTTTTCTTTATACAAAAAGAAGTGCATGAATTTTTAGATTTAAAAATTGATAGAATTGTTGTAATAATTATTCATTGCTTTTTTTCGAATTGAAAATTTTGAATTTTAATTTTAAACTATAGGCTATAGACTATAGTCTATAGACTTAGGCTAACTATAATTAAAGTGAGCCTATATTTAAGCTTTTCTTTTCTTTTTAATTTTTAATTTTTATTGCTGTTACTGTTATTTTAAACAATTTTTAAAAAATTATAATTGCAAATTGAAACCATAACTTTAATGTTTTAAATTTAAGCCATTGTAATAATAAAAAGAAATGAAGTAGTAAATATAAGAATTTAGTGTTTGGACAGTGGACCATTACCCAGTTTTGGTTAGTAATTTTATTTGTTACCGTAGCCGTAGTTAGCCGTAGTCGTAGTCGTAGTTTAGTAACTTACCCAAAAGAGTTATTTTCGCTTTCAACTCTTCTATCTGGTCAACAACAGACCTCTCAACTGCTGGATTATTGCTCGGCATGATGAAAAAAAATTATTAAACGCGTTACAATTATTTTTTGTTCATCGAGAAAATTGTTTTTTTATTGGACATCCGAGTGATGTCGCCGGAACAAAATGTTTACCTATTCGTTGTCATGGCAGATACGCGCATGCGCTGTCAAAGAGATAGCACTCGAAAATATTGTAATCTTTTAAACCCTCGACTTGTCCCCCTCTTAGAGGATATAAATAGCATATTATATTAAATAAATTATTAATTCATTAAATAAAAATAAGTCATTCAGAGTTTAAATAATATGTATTCAGATCACAAAAACCAGAAAAATTTTAATTTCCTTTTTTTAATATAATAAATATAATCTTGATGTTTAAAATTTATAGACTATAAATAGCACCATTGCATAAATTATTTTACAGTTTTCTATGTCATTGTCAATGTCAATGTTTTTAGGGCTTCCTCTTCTCCCTTTAAAGGTGTGTATTCTAATATCATGAAGAGACTGAACAGTGATGTATAGTCAAATATAGTTTTTGAGCTCCTTTAAATGGGTTAAGAAATGTTGAATAATGCCTTCACATTTGTTTGTTGATGTTTCTCAGTTTGATAGCTTTGAGTTTAATGAAATATCTGATAAAACACATTTTTTATAATCTTTAGCCTAATATAATGTTCATGAATCTAGGAAATAATATTCTTTATTAAAAGAAATTTTATAAATTAATTTTTTTTTAAAATTAAAAGCATTCAGCATATAAATGTATGTTGGTTGCTTTTTTAAAATCATAAATTTCCTTTATTTTTTACTATCATTTTGCAGTTGAAATATTAGAATGAACCTATTTAAAATTATTATATTAGCCCTATTGAATTCTTACATTAAAAAAAAAATCTGTATGTAGATAATTGATCCTTAAACTCTTGAATATTGTACAGCATCTCTCAGTTCAACATTGTGTGTAAAGGTTGCCGATTAGGTGATACCACAAGTACGGTTCTGGCGAACCAATTTATTAGCCTTGGTAATAATAAATATGCATTGCTGTGAGTGATTGTCATTAGTACAATTGTTTTTGTAATGTACCTAAGCAAATTATGCAACTCCTCTCTTCTCAAAGCAAATTTTTAAAGAGTAAGTTTTCAAATCTATTACTTACAAATTAATGAATGAATATTGTCAATCTTATAATTATTTTCAAAAAAGGCTGAAAGGTAAAATAATTTCATTTTAAAATATCAATAGCAAATAGCAATCAGATTTAATGGGCCAGAAAAAAAAAGTCATGAAATAACTTTTGTCAAGCTGCCAAGCCATAACAATGTTTGATATTCACATTTTTATAACAATGTGAGATTTTTTTTTATTGTTACAGGTCAGCCTACAATATGATATTCAACGCCAATCATTTTAATGAAATACAGAGAAAAAAAACACAATGGTGGTATTAAAACGAATTTTATTTTAGGTAATTTGATAGTAAAAATTTTCCCATTAGATTACATCACAATATCACAGAAGGCTTTAAAAAATAGAAAATTAAAAAATATTTTGCAATTAGTAATAAACCACAATTATTATAATTATAATTATGAAAAAAAAATTAGACTAAGAACTGTTTGATTATTTATTAAAAACTATATGAATAAACATTTTAAGTGCTACCAATGTACATACTATCATCTTCATATTTAATTATTTTAATTTCAAAATAAAACTTTTAATAGAAAGTGAATCTCAATGTTTTATACATCATATGATGATT
Organism: Radix auricularia; assembly: GCA_002072015.1. Taxonomy (NCBI): domain Eukaryota; kingdom Metazoa; phylum Mollusca; class Gastropoda; family Lymnaeidae; genus Radix; species Radix auricularia. Next base: position 320,082 of record MUZC01001713.1, on the reverse strand, counting down.
GTATTTGACAACAACTGATGTCTCTATGTGACAACAACTGATGTCCGTATTTGACAACAACTGATGTCTGTATGTGACAACAACTGATGTCTGTATGTGACAACAACTGATGTCCGTATTTGACAACAACTGATGTCTGTATTTGACAAAAACTGATGTCTGTATTTGACAACAACTGATGTCTGTATGTGACAACAACTGATGTCTGTATGTCACAACAACTGATGTCTATATGTGACAACAGCTGATGTCTGTATTTGACAACAACTGATGTCTGTATTTGACAACTGAAAACCTAATATTAATGCAATTTTGTCCAAACTGTTGATAAAAAGTTTTTTTTTCTTCCAAAGACCGTAAGATTTATTTTAATAAGATGAAAGCTCTAAAGGTGATACCCAGTTAGTAGCAGTCAGTGGCAAAACAAAAGTACCACCCCTCAGGAAAGGTCAAACTTTTAGTTGCATGAATTCAATGGAAAAAAAAAGTCAGGCAGTTGGCAAAAATTTCTGCTCTAAGCTGACCAAGCCCTCGGAACTAATTACACTCATAACAAAGCTACTGACAATTAAACAAATCTATTAATAATTAGAAGAAAATAACTCTAATCTAATAATTATTAGAAGACAAGAAACAAAAAATCTATAAATATTTTGAATACAATAAAACAAATCTAATAATAATTAGGGGGACATTTTTAAAATCTAGTAACAATTAGAAATAAGCTTGATTGAGGTTAATTGTTCCTAAAAAAATAATCATGGATTTGTCCTGTTTATGCTTAAAACAATTAACCTAAATTTTAAAAACATAAATGTTAGGATAATAGTCAGAGTTCATTTATGTATGTGTAGAATAGTTTTTTTTAACTTTAAATTTCAGTTAAAAGTAGTGTTGGTGAATTGAAGGCTGAAAATATTATAACATTAAAATTTAAAAAAAAAACAACCAAACAATTCATATATTACTGTTTTCTCTTTAGTTTGGATAACACTTTCATTAAAGGTACCATGTAGAGACTATGATTTATGAGTGCTACCCTAAGCATCTGTAACATCAAAGAGTGTGACAGTGAGTGTAATTTGAATCTCTAGAACGCATCTGGAAGAAAAGAGACCTCTCTAACAATCATGATGGATAAATAGGTCTAGTTTTTTTTATTTTTTTTTTTCATTACAGTTATTTAGTGCTTCCTGTGATACAAATGTTTTTAACAAGCTTAATTAGAAAACAATACCACAAATCTGCTTTTAGTTAAAAGTCAATTCAATCAATCATTGCAACAATAATATTTTTAAAAAAAGATAACATTTGTACAAAATATCTATAAAATAAGGTAAATAATTATCATTAAAGCTATAGATATTGTTCCGGACAGATAGAGCTGCCTTTTGAAAAAGTTTTCAGAAATGAAAAATGCTCTGAAAAGTGACCGTTCAGCTTTTAAAAAAATATATATTTTATGAAATCAATTATTCTAATATTTCAATTAAGAAAAAAAAAACCTATCATGCCTTAAAAATTAAAAATTTGTATTCTAAAGATCAATTTTTCATTTATTAGTGGGAAAAAAAAAGAAAAAACAATGTTTAGCTAATAACCAGATTTAAAAAACCTTAAAGTAAAAATTAATTAGATTATTTAAATCATATTTTAAAAAAGGCATGATTTATAATTGTATAGATAATTTATCTTCAAGTGAAGTAAAAATTTAACACCAATAAATAACATTTTGCTAACATTAATAATTACAAGGCTTTTTTTTCTTGTTTTTTTTTTTAAAATGATTTTTAAAAAAAATCTGAATGAAAGCAAAAAAAAGTACACCGCTAAATCATTAAATGCTCAACCACAACAAGTAATTGGATATAATATACATAAAGAAGCACCAAACAAGGGAAACAACAAGCCCGAATGATAATTATTTCATTACCTATGAAAGATTTTTAAAGAAATATATATATTTTAGAAACTTACAAAAAAAGATCTTAACTTAAATTAAGATAGCCCAGTTTTAGCATAAAAATATCACATAATTAATATACGTTGTGAATATTTTTAGATTGAAAAGTTAAAAATACACAGTGGACTAGCGGCATGCGCGCTCAGCTTGCGCACGATAGTCATGGGTTCAAATCCATGTGAAGGCAAGGATTTGTTCCCAGGGTCTATGTTCACCCAGTTTTGAATGGGTACCTAATACTAGTTAGGGAAATAAAGGCAGCTGGGTAAACCATGGAACCCTCATAGTCATGGCCTGTGAACGCTGCACCACTTGCCAACAGACCATCATGGTCTGTAGATGCAATAATCTTCTGTATAGATAAGACAAGATAATTCTATATTTTCCTGAAATAAAGGTCAATACATTGGCTTATACGGAGCTAGAATACATATACACAAGGTAACTGTATGAGTTAAGTAAATATTTTTTATTTATGTATTTAAAACCAGATTGAACTATTTTGTTCATGAAGTTAAAATGTTAAATTGTGAAATGTAAATTTATAGAAAATTATTAAAACAAATGGGTTTTTTTATAGATAAAAAACCATAAAGATTACAAAATAAATAACACTAATTATTCATATGAACAAAATAATTAAATCCCGCCCATATTGAAAATTATCAATGCAAATACACAAACCCTTAAAGCATTATAAGCTAAATTATGACCACTGTTTCTAGAACTGAAAGCTGTGAAGCTTGCATCTTCTAATTTCTGTTTAGCTGGGTCTTCATTTTGTTGTGAGATTGATGTCGTTGTTGTGATGAACAAGGCAGGTTTCAATGAACTGGCAGCAGTTGTTGTTGAACTGGTTCTTGTTGTTGTTGTTGTTGAAGGTTGAACCAGATTGACATTATTGTTATTAAACAATGGGTCATCGTTTGGCTTTGATGTCACTATGAGGAAGTAATAAAGTTTGGGTTAAGATCCTCATTATTATATTTTGCAATGTTTGTAAACAGTTTTTCGAGACTCTTATCATACTCTTATGTAGTAAAATAAATTTTTAAATTTAAAAGTAATTATTTAATAGTAAAATCTCAAATTTATACTTGTAAAAGTTATGCATTATTACTATTTTTTTATATAATAAATATTCAATTTTAGAATTATTACTAAATCAATCAAATTGAGTGATTTGAATTGATGTCAAAGCGTGTAAACCAATTTACCAGGAAGGATGCTGTACAAAACTATGGGTGGTGAGTCGGCTGATAAGTAATACTGATCTAAGGCTCTCCTCCTCCGCCCAGTTGTGGATGTTGTTGTATTGGGTTTTGTATTGTTACAAGTCCTGTCACACTCTCTTGTGTTGTCCGAGGCCAAACATATGATGGCATCACAGTGAAGATACAGCAGATCGTAGCCCGTGAATTTAAATGGTTTAAACCGAAATCCAAATTTGAAGTTGGTCAATGGATAAAAGGAAAGAGTGGATTCTTGGCTGCATCTGTTTAATTAAAAATTTTATTGCAAATGATATAATAAGGAGATTTTTGCTTTTTGTTTAGGTTAAATAATTTTACTGATACAATTTTTAAATTTTATTATTATGCTTTCTTAATTAAGGTTCTATAATATTACTGACTTAAAATTTAGGGCTTTTTATAATTAAACTGAACTCTATTCTGAAGCTTAACTGAGAAAATAATGTTTATGTTTTAATATAAATAATAATAATAATAAATTGATAATTTATATAGCGCTGTATCCCAGCAAGGGACTGGGCTCACAGTGCTTTACAAAGAGATAATAACACCCATATAATTATTCAATAACCATTCATATCATAATAACCATATATATGACAGTATGGTACACATAAGCAACATTAATCATTACAAGCAATGTTTCATTAATTTTGTAAATACATTTTGAAAAGATACGTCTAAAGTCAGCCTTGAAAGGGCTTGGCAGTTGTAATACTATGTGTGTGTGTAATATTTGTTTTTTTCCCATTTGCTTTATATTTAAAAATTAATCTATAATTTTCTCCTCTCATTTTTATTTAAAAAATTTAAAACCACTCATGTCAATGAAAGTATTTAGAAGTACAAAGAATTGTACGAATTTTATAACATAGAATATTCGAAGTGGCAAAATTAATTGACATTTGACATGGAATACGTCATATTCTGTTATTGACGTCCAGAACATTTCGTGTTCATTCTGTGATTGGAATACGTGATATTCTCCTTGAACAAAACACAGCTCACGACCAGGGCCACAGAGACAATAAGAATTCAATCATTGAAGTCAATATTCCGACACTCAAAACAATGGACTTATCTACCATAACAGATCTGAAGTGTTCCAACCATCAAGTCCTTCAAGGCTGCACTTTAAACACATCTCTTCAAAATTTATTTTCTACATTAATGAAACAACATATCTTTTTAATGATTAACGTAGCCTCTGTGTTAAGTATTGTCATGTATGCGGTTGTTATGATATAAATGTTTATATTTAATACGATGTTATCTTCATGTAAAGCGCTGTGAGCCCAGTTCCTTACAGGGATACAGCGCTATATAAAAAATCCTATTATTATTATTATTAAATACGTTTCTACTCAAAAATAGTCTGCCCACCGTGGCTAATATGTTTAGCCATAGTAATTGATATAATTTGACTATATAGTGTAATCAAAATAAGAAGTCCTCACTTAAGAAATGTCTCTCTTTTTAGATGACATTCAAATTCAAACAAATTAGTTTCATTGGAATAGGATATGTACCATCACAGGCCTTAAAAAAATCAACAATTATATTTGTCTCTAAATTCACAAATGTGTCAATTTTTGCAATATAAAAAGACACACTTACAGAAATAAAATTAAATCTAAAAAAATTTAACAATATTTAAATTAATTTTTTTTAAATTTACATTTTAAAAGCAGATGTTAGATGAATTGTTTATTGATCAGTTCAAAGTCTAAAGCCCTACTTGAAAATCTTACTTGTTTGCAAAGAGAGTCTGTTTTATGGTGCCATTTTTATTGCCAGTAGGTGTTGCTATACAGTCAGTGACAACAAGCTCCAGGCGGCTGTCATATTCTTCCATAGTCATGGCCATGTTTAGCCACTCCCCCAAGGGAATAGCCACAGGGTTATCTGTAACTGGGATTGAGAATGTGTCATTCCTGTAGATTTGCATTGATGCCTAAAAAAAAATGCATTTAGTTGAAAGTAAGAACCTGGAAATATAAACATAAGGCTGTAGAAGTGCAGGTAAATAAATTGATTTTAGAAAATTAATAAAATTAAAAAGCATACACTTTTAATACAAATGAATGAATAGAGACAAAAAGTTAAAATTAATCAACAAAATTATATATTTGAGGGAAAAAATGAAGAGATATCTATTTTTAAGTTATAATAACAATATTTTAACAGCTTTATAAATTTCAAGTAAATAAATCAGGACATAAAATATGGTTATTGATGATTTTTATAATAACCTATCAAAATGAGATTATCTCTGACATCAAAAATGGATCAATGACTATAACTTTTCTAAAACATGTATAAAAGCTAAATCTGAAAATACATTATTGGTAAGGCAGTAATCAAATTTATAATTCATTATATTCCAAATATACAAATATATCTTCCATTTTGTTTTAATTATTTTACAAGACTTAACTAAAGAATTAACTTCTCATTTTCTTAAGGTTTCTGAAAATTATAATTACTAAGCATTTTTGAAGTATTGGCCCATACATGTCTCAAAATAATAAATTATAGTTCACTCAAATTAAATTTGATAAGACTATTTTTCAAATCTGTTTTAGGCTGAAGATTCAATGTAATTGTGTGGCAGGCAAATTAGAGTTATTGGACCTTATTTTTCAATCTATAGCCACTTTTGATTGCTTCACTAAGGTGAAGTAATCTTTAGGGAAAAGCAGTCATACAACATTCTTGTATGATGGAAAGTCCAACAAGATGAAGACTGCACTAATAAGGTATTTATACTGTGTCAATGGTATACCAATATTTTAAACACAAATAAATTTTAGATTGTAATTTTTTTAAAATATGTCATAAAATTTAGATGACATCAAAATAAAAAGGGATATATAGACAAGTAATGAGGCTAATTGCTTACTTGAAACAATCCCGTGGCTCTTTGTGTCACTGACTCAGTCACTGCCTGGACTCTTTGAGTCACTTCTTTATCCACAGGTAAGGAACAAGTAATGACCACTCTGCATGAGGAAAACAAACATATGTCATAATTAATTTAAATAACTGAAGGCACTATTGAATAACATGTGATGGCCCCTTACAGGGCAACAATTAAAGGGACAACAGCCTACCTGTAGACATTAAACCGTGTGATGGCCCCTTACAGGGCAACAATTAAGGGGACAACAGCCTACCTGTAGACATTAACCCATATGATGGCCCCTTACAGGGCAACAATAAAAGGGACAACAGCCTACCTGTAGACATTAACCCATGTAATGGCCCCTTACAGGGCAACAATTAAGGGGACAACAGCCTACCTGCAGACATTAACCCGTGTGATGGCCCCTTACAGGGCAACAATAAAAGGGACAACAGCCTACCTGTAGACATTAACCCGTGTGATGGCCCCTTACAGGGCAACAATAAAAGGGACAACAGCCTACCTGCAGACATTAACCCGTGTGATGGCCCCTTACAGGGCAACAATAAAAGGGACAACAGCCTACCTGTAGACATTAACCCATGTAATGGCCCCTTACAGGGCAACAATTAAAGGGACAACAGCCTATCTGTAGACATTAACCCATATGATGGCCCCTTACAGGGCAACAATTAAAGGGACAATAGCCTACCTGTAGACATTAACCCATGTAATGGCCCCCTCCAGGGCAACAATTAAAGGGACAATAGCCTACCTGTAGACATTAACCCATGTAATGGCCCCCTCCAGGGCAACAATTAAAGGGACAACAGCCTACCTGTAGACATTAACCCGTGTGATGGCCCCTTCTTGTGATGTGGCTTCATACTTGACCATGTTGGAGTAGATAATGTGAGTGCCATTTCTCTGGTGACGTTTGCATCAGGATAAAATTTTTGGGCAACCATTAATTTATTGGTACAGAAAATTGAATTAGGTCTTATAGCATAAATAAATATAAAGTCGAATTTTGAATGAGATATCAATTAAGATGAAAATAGGCAAAAATATTTTTTTTTTTAATGGGAATATGGAATTTGTTATCAGTTAAAAGATCCCCAAAAATAAAGGCTCTTGGGATCTAATAAAGACTATGGTTTTGTTTACTCTAATATGTTAAAGAAATCTTCCCTTAACAGTCTCCCACACCAGCCAAAAATTGTCATTAAAAAATAAAATCACAACAAAAATCAAAATTCAGAACCTACATTGATGGTTGTACCACATTTCTCCACTGGTATTTTGATAGACACATAGTCATTGGTGGTGGACTTGGTGACGTCTGCACATGTTTGGTTCCAGATAGACAAGTGTTTCTCTTCCAGGTTTGGGTCCTGGGCTCTAGAAAATTGAGCCACCAAGCTGCCCAGCCCACAGGTCAGAATAGGTATAGGTGCTAGAGTAGATTGTGGGCACAAAGATATCAATAAAAACATAAAACGAAAATGTTAAAAAATCATTATAATTGATTAGCTTTGTGATTTGCTTTAACAAAACGTCTATAATCTCTGTTGAGTCCCTCAATAATAGTTTGAGAAGCTTACACATTTTAGAACCGTTGGGGATAGGTGTTAGACCCAACCAACGTATTTTTTTAATTCTGTTAGGGACACTAAGTTAACTTTGGAGGGACAAAGAGTAAAGTTGGAGATGCTGGTGAAAGGTCGCCTACAGTTTATCAGGACGAAATGTGATACTTAGGCTAGACATTTTTGTAGGGATGCTACATTGTTTTTGCTCAGGCAAAGTCTGATAGTCGATGTTGAAGGGGTCACCAAAAAGTTACTGGGACTTAGGGTCTGACCAACCAGAAGAAAGTTGGCACAGGTACCACCCAGAACAATTAAGATTCTACCAATAGAATTGCTAGAAAGGCAGGACAGACGCCGTCATGGCATGGCCAGAGGTCCTTATATACTCTACCCAAAGCTTAAGGCAATCTCTCGCTCTCAGAAGAACACAGATCACTCTTAGACCTAAGGTGATAGGACTGTGAGGAGTTGTGAGCCTAGCTGAGAAGTCTGTTTTCAGGTTTGAGTAGTTATAGTTAGAATAGTTTAAATGTATTGTGTATAGGTTAGGGTTAAATGCTTATCAGTCTTATATATGTATTGATAGTCAGTTAAGGCTTGTCGATATTATTGTTTTCAGCTAGTAAAGTTAGTACTAGTAGGTTAGAACTACTAAGTAACACTACAGAGGAGCGGACCAGGCAGAAGACGTTCTGGTGTTGAGAGGAAGGGACAAGGTGGCCTTGCCTCACATGTGAGAACCATTGGAAGAGAGTCATCGCGCTGACCAACCCTAGCTGTCGCTCAGTGCAAGTGGCAATTGCGTGACCACGGACGGACGTCAGGGGAAGAGATCGCCCGATCCGATTGGGAGACGATACGCTTGACTGCGGAGTGGTTGAAGCAGCAACGATAAGCAGACCCGTCAATCATCTACTCGACCCACCCCACTGACCAGGGAAGTCGGGTCATGTTCATAGATTGTCCATAGTAATCTTTGTTGAATGTTCATAGATTTATCTTAGTTAATTAGTTTGTCAAAGTACATACTGAGTATCTGTTTTATTTGTTGTTCATTCTTTAAGTTATTAAATGTCATTATTCTCTGTTATATTCACAGAGGCGTTTTGAGTTATTATTCGTATAGTCTTATAGTTAATCTTTGCTAGTGAAACTTATAGACCCAATAGAACATTACTTATTTACTATTACTCCTACTCAGTAGGACAGCATGCAACAAGGAAAGAGTTGCTAACTATTAGTAAAATCTAACCCTAGACAACTAGTCATACAGGTGCTGGTGTCTATACCCCTATAGACCCAGTCCTCAACAATCTCCAATAAAAATTAAGTAACTTTGTTATTTAAAGGGATAAGCAATATATGTTGAAAATGTAATTGAGATTATAGATTATCATGCATCCCCCTAATTCCTGATGTTTTAAAAGTAACCTACGTGGAGGCGGTTGGTAAGCGGCAGGGACACACTGCACTCCAGCCAGTTCAAGGTCGTTGGACAAACAATCAGAATTTGACCAACTGCCATGTTGACAGTTCTGAAGTGTAGCCTCATTGCCTGTGCACTGGACATTGTCTAATATAACATTTGGGCTGCTTGGTTTTAACTTGTTTTCTGCAGGGATTCCTGGTTTGGCTGTATAATTTGATCTGAAACATGCAGATGGGTAAACAGCTGTTTAAAACTGAGAAGTTGTTTACATGTTGTTTCCAGGAGATGATATTTAATGGCAGAAATATTTCTCTATAACTGTCTCCAACAGTAATGGTAAATTACAACTATTTCTCTATAGCTGTCTCCAGCACTAATTGTTAATTACAACTATTTCTCTATAGATGTCTCCAACAGTAATGGTTAATTAGAACTATTTCTCTATGGCTGTCTTCAGCACTAATTCTCTATAGCTGTCTCCAGCAATAATTGTTTATTAGAACTATTTCTCTATAGCTGTCTCACACACTAATTGTTAATTAGAACTATTTCTCTATAGCTGTCTTCAGCACTAATTCTCTATAGCTGTCTCCAGCAATAATTGTTTATTAGAACTATTTCTCTATAGCTGTCTCACACACTAAATGTTAATTAGAACTATTTCTCTATAGCTGTCTTCAGCACTAATTCTCTATAGCTGTCTCCAGCACTAATTATTAATTACAACTATTTCTCTATAGCTGTCTCCAGCGCTAATTGTTAATTAGCACTATTTCTCTATAGCTGTCTCACGCACTAATGTTTAATTAGTTAGGGGTTGTCTCATATTGGATTGCCATTCTTCCAAACACTAGGAAATTTTTTAGTCCAATGAATACTTTAAATTTAAATGAAAAGTACTCACGGATAGCAGAGCTGAGCACAGACAACTTTAGCAGCCACCTCATTCCAGCCATCATCACAGACGTATCCCCAGACACCATTAGGGTCTTGAACTTGGACGTAACCCATACCATCAACACCCAATTTCCCGTAAAGCTTTACAGTTGGAGTTGTGGTGGTGCCTGATACAAATAACAAAAATCATCTTTACACATGGTTATTGTCATGGTATTTTTAGAACACTCATTTACACAATTGTCTGTGGTATTGAATTTTTTAATATTTGAAGAATTTAAACATATATTATAGAAGATTTAATAGAAGACTTGTTTTATTTTAATGCTGATTAGGAGTTAGATGTTATTATATAAGTAGATATGGGTGTTCTCAAATACCATCATATCAGTAGATACAGGTGTTCTCTAATACATAATTTTAAAACTACCTTACAGAGCCTTCTAAGAGGAATTATTTATTTTACAAATTAGGCGACATCAGCTAAATAAATGACATACATTTTCCATCAATAATGGTGGATCCAGCAGTAGTGGTTACCACAGGGGCTGGAGTTACTTGTCCTGAACCAGTATTTTCATTGCATTCTGCCCCCACTTCAACATCATTGGTTGCCTGAGAGCAGTCAATGCTTAGACTTGCCGTGCACTCAGTCAGATTTTTCTCATCTCCTGTACATGCAGAGTCATCCATAAGGAAGAGGAAGTTGCCTGTTCCATAAATCCGGGTCAAAACAGCTTTACCCCCGTTACTGCAGAGAAAAAACAACAAAAATCCTGGATCTAATAGTAATCTGAATCTGAAATTAAAAACTTCAAAATTCTCCATTCCTACCTTCAATATTGTCCATTCCCAAATTAAAAATAGCCAATAATAATTTAAACCACAAAATAAATTGCATTTTGTTTTACTCTAGTGCGTTAAGCTCAACCAAGTCTTGGATAAATTAGGCATGGCATATGTGCCACAATGAAGGCTAAGTAATATGTTATTATTTATACCATCCATCCATCCCTGTGGCGCTACAGCCCATGTAGGGCTTGGGCCTGCCTTTATTATTATTTATACTTATTATTTGTACAGCTTTATGATATTTAATTTTAGAAGCTCAGGTTGTATTTCAAACTTTAAAGACTTATTTTGTTAAGTAAATAAAATTTTTTAAAAAAAGCTAATATGATATGACTGAAAACACTGCCTTTAGCTGCACTCTCTCTAATGTCCTCGGAAAATAGAATAAAAATGCTGACAAGCCTCAAGAGCTTGAATGTGGATCATTCTTGGTTATGACTGTGACAATTTTAGATCCCATCTGTCACAAAGGTTATGGCTCTATCTCACTGATTCATGCTTTCAATTGAAATAAATTTTGTTCATGTTTTGAAGTTCTAGCAGTAGAATAGTGACAAGTTTAGTAGATGCCATTTATAAAAATAAATGTAAACATTTTGCTACCAAAAAAAAAATAAAGAAATAGCCTTCAGCCTTTCAGTAGCACTAATAACCCTTCATTTAAACCAAACGGACAAAAATATGCCAACATTTTGTTTTGTTATCTCTCTGACAGTATGAAGCTACATGTGTCAAAGAGAACAGAGAAGTAAGAACTAATTAAAAAAAGAGCGACAAGATTCTTTAGTGGTGAACTTTTAAAAGGGACAAGAGTAACTCCATTGGTTAAATTACTAAACCTGGGATATTAGATGATTAGAGTAAAAAAAACAAAGTATTAATAATAGACGAGGCTTTAAATTCTAACTTGGAATAACATAGACATACAAATCCTCCATCTTCCTGTCTGGCATTCATGCATGGAATCGGTTGCCTTAACAAACCAGGAAAACCAGCATACTATCAACATTCAAAACTCTAACAAACATGTAGGGCTAGACATAAACCATGGATAAGCATAGGATGCAATAATCTTCTGTATAGAAGGGGCAAGTGTAATGTTTAAGATAAAATAAGATTTAATTTTTCTGATACATCCTTATGCTTACGTGTATCCCAGCATCCTACAGGCAACAATGGCATCCTTATCATCCCATGCGTCATCACAAACAGAGCCCCAGGTATTGTTGTTATCAACTTGAATCTCAATGCGACCAACCCTCAGTGACGGATTTGTGTAGTTCATCAAGCGAATGTTAGTGACTTTAACACCTAGAGTCAAGAAAATTGTCATGAACACATCTTGTTTTTGACTAGTTAGGAGTTAAAAGATTAATAATGTTAGGAAAAGTAAAATTTGAAATGGTATGAAAATGGGAAAGACATTTACAGTATTTATACTTGATTTTTAAATTACATCATTATTATTTTAAAATAAGAAACAACAGAGTTTACAAAATAAAAATGTATTTGTAAATTTTTTTTTTTATAAACATGGAGTGCAGTCAGTAGTAAAGGCTTCATTCTCAACACATTATACTATAATCTTCAGTGTAACATTTTTGGGAATAAGATATTTAAAACTCCAAAATTTCTATTGCCTCTAAGCCATTGGCAATGACCAACCGGTATTCAAAAGTTAACAATGTCAATCATATTTGTTATTGTCATTAGTACATAAATTTTTCTTTTGTATAATTGTCTGTTACTGCTGCCAAGGCATTATCAACTCCTGAATCTTATGCCTTGTGTACCAAAGCTCTCTATATATCTATAAAATTTCCATTATATATATATTTATATATATATATTTATATATATATACCGAAGAGTACTAAGAGAATGCTTTGTACATAGTATAGCTTAGTTTAGAGTTTTAATCTATTTCCATACTATTAGTGACAAAGAAGACTGAAATAATGAAATAAGTAATATAATTTGAGATGTTAAACAGAGACTGTGTTAAACTATATATAAATTTGTATCATTAGGCTACTCACCATAACTTGAGTGCAGCAATGTTAGGCTTATAACCAAGAGACTAAGCCAAACAAAGTTAGTAAAGTTTTCCATTTTGCCAGCACTGAAAATGTGAAAATTAATAACTTTTATTTATTCACTTATTGAATTACCAATACGGGCAAGCATTGATTTGAAATATTTTGAGTACAATAATAATAAATATTTTATTCTGCAACTAGATAAGAACCTCTGCGTAGCGTAAGTCGCAGATTTGCTCAATGTTAGTACAAAAATAGGGGGTGGAAGAAAGGACACAAATTACAGCACAAAGAAATCAGAACAAGGTGAGTCAATATCGGGGGGGGGGGGACCACTGACGCATTGTTGGTCTTGAGACATGCGCACTGTGGTTAGCTACCTGCACCCCCACCCTGGCACCATAAACTGTGATTGGCCAGCCCTTGCGAGGTTCATTTGTCATGCTTATTTGCACTCTTCTTGCGCTTGTTCTGGTGAATTATATATATTGAAAATACAACAATTGTGGAACCAAATATAAACTTTAAATCATGGTGCAGGATCATCAATAATACTAATAATTTACCACTAAAATGAATTATCATAAATGAAGTAATCCTGTTAACATAAATACAATTTTAAGTTGACAATAATTACAAATAGATATATTGCACTTTAAATCTGACCAGGCCTGAGCCTCTTAGAATAATGTAAATTTTTTAGTATTTTTCATACTGGAGTTTATTTATGCCATCACCATCTGTCTTCAATGTTTCTGCATTTTTTTGGCATATTAAATGAATTTGATTCTAGATAAATATTAATAATTTTTACACGATAAGGATATCTGTTTCTGAGTCACTTTAACACATTTAATATTAAGCTTCATTTTTATTTTAAATTTAACAACAATGTAAAATTTTATAATAACATAATAATAATAATAATAATAATAATAATATTGCTTATTTCTTTAGTGCTGGTGCCAATACATACTGAAGGTAGAAAAAGACAACAACAGAGGGATTAAATCAATGAAGAGGAGATTGTGAGAGAGAGAGAAAGTGAGAAAGAGAGAGAAAGTGAGAGAAAGTGAGAAAGAGAGAGAGAGAAAGTGATAACAAGTGAGGAGAGAAAGTGAGAAAAAGTGAGAGAGGGAGAAAGTGAGAAAAAGTTAGAGAGAGAAAGTGAGAAAAAGTGAGAGAGAGAGAGAAAGTGAGAAAAAGTGAGAGTGAGAAAGAAAGTGCGAAAAAGTGAGAGAGAGAAAGTGAGAAAAAGAGGAGAGAGAGAGAGAAGTGAGAAAAAGTGAGAGTGAGAAAGAAAGTGAGAAAAAGTGAGAGAGAGAAAGTGCGAAAAAGTGAGAGAGAGAGAAAGTGAGAAAAATTGAGAGAGAGAGAGAAAGTGAGAAAAAGTGAGAGAGAGAGAGAAAGTGAGAAAAATTGAGAGAGAGAGAGAAAGTGAGTAGTGAGAACTTAAAAGTTAAAGTAAAAGTTAAGAACTTTTTTAAAAAAAATCATGAGTATGAGAATGTGTCATAATCATAAGTCTTAAGTCAGTACATTAAAATGAAACTAGATGCGAACCCCGGTATATTATATGCTGCAGACTTGCTCATTGATAGTGCGAAGAATGGGGAACAGACAAAATCTACATCACGAAAGAAATCGGAACAAAATGAATGATCCTCCGACGCATTGTTGGTCTCAAAACATGCGCACTGTGAATCGGTTAGAGTGTGTTTTGAAACACGGTTGTACATGTTTATCAGGATAGTGGCAAGGTGATGTCACATCAGTGTGATAAGCTGGCTGTGAAATTTGTGTGGACATACCAAAGTTGTCAATAGATGGCACCAGACGGTCATCACCTGTGAGAGGCAAGTGAACTTCCTAATGGCCATGATCGGAAGGACTCCTTAAGACCAGGTATATTGACAAATGTTGACCGGGATTGTAAACTAGAGGAGAGGTATGAGGACATTCTCTCAAGTAAATAATGATACTGGCGGAAAGTATTCCGGACATCGCGATAATTTCTGCGTCACCACCATTTACTCCTAAATTTTCATATACTGAACATTTTGTTGTGGAGAGTGTATGACTAATTTTCCATCACTGAGAACAAAGTTATCCCAATGTTGAGAAACAAAGTTTGCAGTCATTTTGAGAAGTCATGTTTGAAAGAAAAGGGTGAAAAAAATGGGCACAAAATTAAACATTTTTAAAACTAAGAAATGATGTCTCAGATGGGGTTTGAACCCAGGACCTTCCCATTTTAAAGGCGGATGTAATAACCACTAGACTACAAAATGCATGTTATTCTGTGAAGGAACAAGGAAAGTGAACTCAAAAGCATCAATAGTCTCGACGACCTATCCCTTTCTCCACATCTTTTGCTTGCCAAACATTAACTATTTCGTCGACCCTAACGGGGGTCATATTCATCATGCTTGTTTCACAAACTCGCTTTGGTGTATTTTTTATGCCGATAATAATAATAAGTGGTAATCGCACTAACTTTTTTTAAGACTAAGACACAAAGTTATAACTTATGACTTATGAAAAGAAATACTATTTTTTTCCTGGTAGAGTCCAAAACAATCAAATTATTCTGTAAGTGTAACTTATTAACTATAATTGCCAGATTCATTACTGGAGAATATTCAAAACTGACAAGAGTAACACCATTAGTTAAATCATTAAACCTTGAAACACTAGAGGATAGAAGAACCAAGAGTAAATGAGTAAATATACATAAGGCAATAAATTCTAATTTAGAAATCCAACTCAAAGATAACTTAATACAACCCTCAGATAGACATGACATAAAGATAAAAACACCTTTTCGTATTCCATATGCAAGAACAAACACATACACGTTTTCTTTCTTTCCGTCCGGTATTCGGGCGTGGAATGGGTTGCCTGAAGAAACCAGGAAAGCCAACACTTTATTATCATTTAAAACTCTAGTAAGAATACAGGACTAAACACAAACCATAGAAATACGTAGGACGCAATAATCTTCTGTATAGAAAGAGCGTCTGTAACATATAAGACAAGATAAGATTATTAACTATTAATATTAGCTATAACTATAATTATAATTAACTGTAATACTCTACTCCCACTACTGATCACTACTCTGACTCTAACTCTAATTAAAATTAAATTTGTTAACTTAATGAATTACCAATCTAGGCCTGTGACTGTGTGTTATTATTATTATACCTTCTGGAAGTGTATGAATCCTGAAGTATGATGGAATTCTATTTTTAATTTATTGATCATAATCATTGATTTAATTATTATAGTATAATTAATTCAGTCATTCAGTTTTGAATTTTACTAAAAACTAAAAATACTCCGCCTGTCCAGACAGTGTCAGTGTCCTTTTAATTAATTATTTGACTTACCTTTTTCTTTTAATTAAGTCATTAAGTGAAGGCCTATTTTGTTATCCTTTTTTTACAACTGATAAAGTAACTTTATATTAAATGAAACATTAATACTTAAAATTTTATGAGACTGATCTTTCAGTCGTTACACAGTAGACAAACATGCTAAATTGTACTATACAGAGTTACACAGTAACAGTAAAAGAAGCAGCATACGATCCCAGATAAGAGCTGCGCTTACACACCTTGTTTCAGTCATTCCAGTCCTGATTTTTAATATTCCATTATTGACTGCGTTGCTATAGCAACGCAAGATTTGTTGTCACAAAAAAAGTGTGTCACTGCAGTAAATAACTTTGATGGGTGCTTTTTAGAGTTCGATCAACATTTTTATCTTATCGCGCACATGCAAAGCGCAAAATGTATTGCTTTATTTGGCATGTGCCCAGCCATAAAGCTTTATTGCACTTGGAATTAGTAATAAAAACCTGAAATTAATAACATTGACATTGGCTTTGACTATTATTTCAATTTCACTGACACTATACTTAGTTAACTTAGTAGTCTTAGTAACTTAGACTGTACTGTCTACTATGACACTGACACTTACCTACCTCTAATGTAACTTAATAAACTTTATTAAATTATCATTTATTATGCAATATGTGGATAACGCGATACGATATTGATGCACCAGTCAATATTATATATTATTATATATCACAATTTAAAATTTTGATTTAAAATATTATCTCAATAATTCAATAAAAATCACAATGATTAAAATGTTTGATTTGTTGCAAACAAATACTTAAATGAATAATGAATTAATGATGCTAAAAATTACAATCGCCATCATTTTCTATGATTATTTAATCATGTTTTTTTATAAAATATTTGTATAATTTATAATTAATTAACATGGTTTAACAAAGTACATGAACTTGAACAAGTGATAATCTTATCTTATATATTTTCAGACGCGTATTCAAAATAAGGAAAAGTTGCGTACTATGCTAATCACTGATTTATGTATAATCTGTGTATTTATTAGAGTTTTGAATGTCAACAGTTGGTGGTTTTCAAGGTTTGTTAAGGCAACCAATGGCCACATCGATGGTCCAAAGTTAAATAAAATAGACTATAGACTATAGACTTAAGATTAGTTTAATATTTTAAACCATAAACCTCTAGTCTGTAGCATAAATGTAAGTCATTATTCCATCATGACTTAAAGGATTATATTAAATGTATTTGGAAATTGACCATTTACAATTATAGTACACTACTTGTGAGTATTATGTGTATGATTTATTTTTACATTGGAGAGTTAAATTTGACATATAAAATAAATGATATAAAGAAGCCCCAAGTCCCCTTCTGTTAGATATAAATGAATTCCTCATCATGCCACTGCCACTATCGCCGGTGTTTATGTTTTGATCACGATCGATTAGACACAGCATTTTCTCGGGGGAACGTCTCCTGACACGCCTATTATGCTCTAATCAATATCTGGCCATGCTTCGACACATTGCAGGCAACCAACTCTCTACAGAACAGCACGAATAACTAACACAGTCGTCCTGTTGAGGCAAGTTTCAAGTCACGACAGGGGATGTGCTACGGCTACACTTCGATACACGGTGGTGAGTTGTTTACATTTTTTTTTCAATGCTTACGTTTCTGTAAGGAAATAGTAAATTGACAGGTTTATTGTTTCTCGGATGTAATAACTTTATTAATAACGTCAACGTGCTATACGAAAATGCATTAAATTAAACCAACTCATATGTTTCATTCTGATTCTGGATTTTTAAAGGGTAATTAAAGGAGCAATAAATTTAGTTGTGCAAAAGCTTTATCACTGTCATAGTAGTTTAAACTTTAAAAAAAAAAAAAGTATAGGTGTGCAAATGAGCGAAACGTTAATTCGAAATACAAAATAAAGCAGTGCGGCTATCTTCATTAATCTTGGACTTCGGGGCTTGCCTAAACTCAGGATTGTAGCCTAATTGTACTATAATATAATATAATAATCAGATGGCTCAAGTTTCACTGAAGACTGATGTATATAATGACAATGTCAATGCTGTAGTCAACTATACACAAAATATTTTAAAATTTTAATTGTTCATTCAGTGACAATGTGATCATTGGGACGTTGAAATAAACCCATCGAAATGATTTTTATTTAGTTTTAAAAATTTAAATTAGGGGCCGTCCATAAATGACGTCACGCGCCGAGGAAAAAAAATGGGGGGGGGGGGAATGGGTTCATGCATTATTTTTTGACGATGTGTGATGACTGGGAGGCAGGGGGTGTTAATCAAAGAAAAGGGACTTCACATCAAAATTCACAGCTTTAAATAAAAGTTCCTCTTAAATATTTGATTGCTTGCAATTGACGTCATATTTGTGGGGGTTCTATGTTTTTATGACAAGGGGGGAGGAGGGGTAAAAATCGTTTTGGACGCGTGACGTCGTTTATGGACGGCCCCTTAGTTAATTTCAGTTTCTGTAGAACTCGTAGGATAAAGCTTATGTTATAGAACAATGTGTGTGTACCAAGAAAACAGCTGAAAATCAAACTTAAAATTCTTCAAAGGTTCCTGTGTGATATCAAATAGGACTGCAATAAAAAAATATTGTTTAATAAAATACAAGTAACGCAAACGAATTGTGTAATCAAACCAATAAATTAAAGCTTCATTAATTGAGGAATACACAAGTAAACGTTTCGGCAAATTCTTTTATGAGCACAAATATTTTAAATAAAATATATACATAATACACTTTATAAGCTCTTCTATGGACAAAATAATTAATAAAGCTTTACTTTTTAAAATTATTGCTTTGATTATATAATTAGTTTGGGTATCTGGTTTTTAATGGTCACTAAATAGGAACCTGATCTTTGTTTTAAAGGTATAAATAAATGTATACATTTCTCAAAAAACGATTTTAGACATTTTTATTTTTGTTGGCGCCATTAGTGTCAATCTTAGTGGCATGGTAAGTACTTCAATTACTAGTGGTTTGGTAAGTACTTCAATTACTAGTGGTATAGTAAGTACTTCAAGTATTGGTGGTATGGTAAGTACTTCAATTACTTGTAGTATGGTAAGTACTTCAATTACTAGTGGTATGGTAAGTACTTCAATTACTAGTGGTATGGTAAGTACTTCAATTACTAGTGGTATGGTAAGTACTTCAAGTATTGGTGGTATGGTAAGTACTTCAATTACTTGTAGTATGGTAAGTACTTCAATTACTAGTGGTAGGGTAAGTACTTCAATTACTAGTGGTATGGTTAGTACTTCAATTACTTGTAGTATGGTAAGTACTTCAATTACTATTGGTATGTATGGTAAGTACTTCAATTACTTGTAGTATGGTAAGTACTTCAATTACTAGTGGTATGGTAAGTACTTCAATTACTAGTGGTATGGTAAGTACTTCAATTACTTGTAGTATGGTAAGTACTTCAATTATTATACCAAATTGTTTGCACGATGAAGGCTGGCGTAAGATGTTTCTTGAGTTTTAGAGGTTGGTACCCGGAGGCCACGGATATGCATCTGGAAAGTACATTGGGTGACCACCAAAGTTGGGTAATTTGGGTACAGCAGAGGGTTTAGTGTGTCTGACCAGTGGCGTCGCTAGGGGGGTGCGGAGGGGCGGGCCGCCACGGGTGACACCATCAGGGGGGTGACACCAGACTGTAAAATTCTATCTATTCCCTTTATTTGGTCCTGGAAAACTCCGAGGAGTTCTAAGGGTTAAATCGTGAGGGGGTGACATCATGAGCTATAGCCCCGGGTGACACCAAGAGCTACCGCCCCGGGTGACACCGATTCTAGTGACGCCTCTGTGTCTGACACCATCTAAGAGTTCGGTACCATTAAATAGCTAATGCCGTGGGATAGGATGGCCACAAAAACAAAACATTAAAACAACAATTTACTCATCCCGGGGCAGTCCCTTTACACGTACAACCCTTATATTTGTAGCAATCGATATCAAACAACTGAACATAAGACAACTGAACACAAGACAACTAAACACAAGACAACTAAACACAAGACAACTGAACATAAGACGACTGAACATAAGACGACTGAACATAAGACAACTAAACACAAGACGACTGAACACAAGACAGCTAAACACAAGACAACTGAACACAAGAAAACTAAACACAAGACAACTAAACACAAGACAACTGAACATAAGACGACTGAACATAATACAACTAAACACAAGACAACTGAACACAAGACAACTAAACACAAGACAACTGAACACAAGACAACAATAACTGTGTATTAACCTGTCACGTATGTCGGTTTTAGTGGTAAATATTCCGTTGTTGCAGGTCCCTTGTCTTATGCTGATTTGTCCGTTCACGATTTCAAATCGTAAATTTAGGAGCTTAGTCTGTGTGCCTGATCTCACTGGATTCCGTAATATCCTAATCCCTCACTTCGGCTTGTAGCTTTGGGTTCTATTAACGGGTTCTATTGAATTCTATTGCTAGGTTCTATTGGTTTGGGTTCTATTGATAGGTTCTTTTGATGGGTTCTGTTGATGGGTTCTATTGATGGGTTCTAGCTTTGGGTTCTATTGATGGATTCTATTTTTGGGTTCGAATCAAGCTGAAAACTGTGATCATTATTTAAAAAATTTAAAGTTATGCTCCATTTTTCTCAGAACCAGGTTTCAATTTTTATGCCACGCATTTCTGCCCCCATGCACTCCGAAATTTTCAAAAGCCTGCTTTAAGGAAAAATAAAGGTTTATCATTAGTTATGCCGAAATAAATCTTTAAATTTTGTCCTCACGATTGCGTAATTTGTTATTCATAGCGATAAAAATGATACCCTACATTACGACTTGTCAAAAATACGCCTATGTGACGTCGTACAGCCAGCCCCTTCTTACTCCGCAAAAAATAAGAGAGTGACATGCAGGGAAAAATGTTTATATTCTCGTGAAGCACTTAAAGGGCACACGCTTCAAAAATCCTCATTTAAATTTGGTGGATATGATTCCGAGGTTCGACGTCTTTGGGGTAACAGGTGAGACAAAAAAAAATAGTTTAGAGTGGAGACGAAGAGACAGGTAAATTTTTGATTTGTTTGTTTGTGCTAATTTTAAATAGCTTGCTGCATGAGGAAAGACATTCAGTCTTTACATTTTAAAATGACAACAATTAAAGCGATAATGATTTTTATAAGTCAGAATTGCACCTGTCTTTGGATACATTTAAGCAGACAAATGTCAAGCGAGATACTAAAAGAGTGAACGTTTGTAACCTCGCCGATGAATGTGAGAGAGAAAAAGACCAGCGAAACTTCATGTTGTGTTTTGTAGTTCTTTTCTTAGCTCGAGTCTTAAACCACGTCGACTTTACCAAACTTGATGTTTTATAGATCATTGACCAATGGAACTGCGTGCCAGGTAACTCAAGCATGAAGAAAAGTACTTTTCAGAATGAACACCACTGCGTGTAATCACGATCGATAGATCAATGCATTTTAACAATGGACTTTTAGCAACAACAACAAATATAAATAAAAAAGACAGAAATAGGATCGCCGTGACGCCTGAGTGTGTCATAAAATATGGCTCTCAGATGGGCGAGGCACAACTTTAACCAAAGTGTGTCATAAAATATGGCTCTCAGATGGGCGAGGCACAATATGGCTCTCAGATGGGCGAGGCACAACTTCAACCAGTGTGTGTCATAAAATATGGCTCTCAGATGGGCGAGGCACAATATGGCTCTCAGATGGGCGAGGCACAACTTGAACCAGTGTGTGTCATAAAATATGGCTCTCAGATGGGTGAGGCACAATATGGCTCTCAGATGGGCGAGGCACAACTTGAACCAGAGTGTGTCATAAAATATGGCTCTCAGATGGGCGAGGCACAACTTGAACCAGAGTGTGTCATAAAATATGTCTCTCAGATGGGCGAGGCACAACTTGAACCAGAGTGTGTCATAAAATATGGCTCTCAGATGGGCGAGGCACAACTTGAACCAGTGTGTGTCATAAAATATGCTCTCAGATGGGCGAGGCACAACTTGAACCAGAGTGTGTCATAAAATATGGCTCTCAGATGGGCGAGGCACAATATGGCTCTCAGATGGGCGATGCACAATATGGCTCTCAGATGGGCGAGGCACAATATGGCTCTCAGACGGGCGAGGCACAACTTGAACCTGACAGAATCAACAGACAAATAACGGCGATTCATTCGTCTCGGCACATTTAGCAGGAATCTCTGAAGTAAAGCAACTCTTGGGTAAGAGGCTCTGAAACAAGTCGAGTCTCTTTGTGCACAAGCGAAACAATCAAATTTTGAATCGAAAACTGGGATCAACATCAGAACCGGTCGTATGCCACTGCAACCTATGTGGCCGCAGTGGGCCCCGAACTTTCACATTCCTCGCCTATCTTAATTTTCTCTTATTATCCTTATTCCTCATCCCTAACAAGACTGGGCCCCGCGCAATCCGTTTCGCATACTAAGCCGCATAGGGCGTCGCACTTGCTAAGACCGGCCCTGGTCACCATAAAGCACCCTAGGTTAATGTTACTGATGGCAGGTCAACCAGCCACCACGTCACGTATCCTCCGTTTATGTTAGCGGTGGCCAGTGCTCAAAAATGTATTTCATCGTCCAAAAATGTCTTATATAAGCTCCACACAATTGTAAGAGTTGTAGTGAAATCTGAAGCCTCCGCATGAATATTATGCAGGACTTCAAACAGTTGACATTCATCATTCTATAGATCAGTGCTGTTTTAAAAGAGATATGGGACACAATTTGCATGGTGAAAAAACTGAGTTCATAAAAACTCAGAACTCGGGGTAATATTTCAAATGTTACAAATAACAACAAATATTATTCGTCAAATAATTAAATACATTTTAAAACTACTAAAACAGGTAGTTCCCAACAGAATAATAAAAAAGGACAAATCAGACTATATATTTCTATAACCTACAATAAACTAAAGAATAATGTTTTTTTATTCAGACAATATGGCCACAGATGATTCGCCTACGGACAACAAGCATATCAGCAAGCAGATGAACTATTACACCACGTAATCCACCGAAATTAAAATTTATCGGCTATAATATTTTGTTGCTCTTGAATAATGTTGCTTTTGTGTTGATTATAATGTTTGAAGTTATTAGCTTATTATTCAGTGTTATAAATTCATTGAATAGGCTGTCCACAATTTAAACAACTGATGTCTTTGTCTATGTGGGCTAACGGGTTTAAGAAATGTATTACTACCAATCCATTCACTACACATTAGTGTTTGGTTTTAAAGTATTGAACAATCTGTTCTTTATTCCCAAGAGTGTGTTGTTATAAAGAGTGGGACAATCTGTTCATTATTCACAAAAGTGTGTGTATTTATTGTAACAAACAAGAAAGGCTCTTTACAAGAATGCAGGTGTCATAAGTTGTATGAAAGTTATATATTTGTTTTCTATAATTATTATTTCTATCTGTTCAATTTTTATTGAATTCTTTTAAATTAATATTAAGTATAGAATTTAAATCTATTTACTGAATTAATAATAAAATATACGCAAATATATGTTACAGATGACAGTAAGAAAAAAACTTATTAGGCCCCACACCACATTTATAAAATAAATTAGTACATTTTAAAATATTTATTAAAGACAATTTAAATGGAAATATTTAACGTGATACTTTTATTAAATTTAAAAAAAAAGTTTAAAAAACAATTTTTTTTTAATGCCCTGTCAGACTCACTCATAACCTGTCGACATGTTATCCATCTATTCTAGTAATTTAAGCTGCATTATCCCACCATCCTAGGAGGCATAATAGCAGTAGTCATCTCCCACTATCCCACGAGGAATTATCCTATTAAATAAATTATAGACGCTCTTTCTACTCATAGGATTATTGAGTCCTACGCTTATCCATAATTTATTTCTAGACTTGCATTTTTATTAGATTTTCATTTTTTGATAGTGTGTTCATTTTTATGGCTTGTTCAGGAAAACCAATAAACACAAATGCCGGACGAGAAGGAGGAGTTTTTGTAGTTGTTTGTAGTGTTCTAGCGAAAATTCCCTTAACTCTGAGTTAGTATCAGATTGTTCTTGCATCGTATTTCCAAGATGTAATTTAATGTCTTATGTAATTACTACTATTTAGCTCTACGTTCTTCTCTTCTTTCGTGTGTCCAGGTTTATTAACTAATGGAGTTGTAAATGTTCGACGGTAATAACTCTTGTGGATCTTTTTTAAATTCATTATTGTCTCATTATACAAGAAAGCAAACTCCACCCACCCACGAGACATTATCATAGATATCATGTCTTATATATCATATCATATGTATGCGTTATTTCACCTCTATACCACGACGTATGATAACGTTGTCTAGAGTCTAGATAGATAGTTACAGCTAAGAATACATTTAATGGAACGAATCTTTCCCCCTATCGCCCCCTCCCCTCACGTTCACATAAAGCCCATTGGTCTATTATATCTCATACCGTTCAATCATGTTTGGATATTTATGTATCCGGCAGCTATTGACAAGCGACTGGCAGATATAACACACCTTGGCAGTGCGGCTTAAATTATCATTCATTTATAACAACCCCATCCAATTATTGACAACGTGACTCATTAATGTATTTAAAACCAAGTTTTAAAATGTATTTATTAGTATATATTACCTTTAGTGTGTTTTATAATTATCATTGATATAACTATTGCCTTTATTTGATGATCTGTTTGTACCTCCTGATATACGGCGTCTCACTGATGCTTATCTCACAAACACATATCAATTAGCGCACCGTAATCCATCTTTTTATCTATTTGAACAGAAATCTACTATGTAAAAACTACAAGAAATTTCCGAAGCTCTTCAATGAACTTTGTCTTCACGGAGCAAGGCTACACGTATGAACAATTTTAAGAGGGAAAAAAATCCTGAGAAAGTTCAAAGCGCAAAGGTCAATGACTCATCCGCCAGTTAGGGCGGTGATGTTTTCGCGGCCACTTTGACGTAGGAAATATTTTTAACAGAAACATCAGCCGTTCTTGGAGGGCTATGACGTCACCAGCATTGTCTCCGGACATGTTTTCAAAGACGCGTTAAACCCAGGTCACCCAAACAACGGTTGACGGTCCAATTGGATGATCTAAGGGCCACGCACACATGATGAAACCCCAATCGGCGTGTGTAGCCGTGTTTGTGATTCTAGCGGCGTATACCTGCGTGGGAACAGCACGTGAGTAACCAATGGCAACGTGTTGATGGCAGTCAGTAAATTGTTGAGTGAATGTGTGTGAGGTGTGTTGGTCGGTATGATAATAATCGGAGTGTAAAGCATTCGGGCATTGTGTATGTATGACGCTTGGGATACGAAACGTAGGCTAGGTAGGATGATGTGTAATACAAATAAATGAGAGGCAAATGATGAGATTGAAGCGTTAAGTAATTTATATAAGCGCAGCTTGGCTTCAAAGAGTTTAGGATCCTCAGTCATGTACAGAGTAATTTTTATTTAAAAAGTTGAGTAGACAGAGAGAACGTACGGGGGAAGAGCGGAACCGTCCATTTGTACAAATCCGCTCCGCCTAGATTTCAAAAAATTAAATTTCGGCATACCCCTATTAGAAATGCAGTCAGAAAGAGGAAATATGGGTGATAAAGAGAGACACTGACAAAGAAAAAAAAAGAAAGTTTATTTCCAGGATACGCAAAATGTACTTTTTTCTTACTGAACTTTATTTTTCTCTTAAGAAATAGCTTGAGTTTTTACCTTCCATCAGATTAGATTGCTCTTTCATTTTAAGTTTTTAAGTAAACTCAGTTTTTAAATAATGTATTATTATTTTAAAAATAAAGGCTACAAATTTTAATAAAATAAAATAAAAAAACTTTTAGGGTTGGTGTGTCAAATAATTGGTAAAAAGCCTCGCTGCTAATTATAAGAATAAGTATGCTTGTTGTCATGGCAACAATTGCTTGTTTATTATATTTTTTTTTTCAAAATGCCTAGCACAATTAAATTCTCTGCATTCAGCCCCACCATTAAACTAAAAATCGAGAAATCGATTATCTTCCTGAAGCCGGTGCGTTGAATGTAACCCCGAGTCTACAGAATTCTATTTGTATCTTACCTTATAAATTATAGGGGTATTTTCAATACAAAAGATTATTGCGTTCTTCGCTTATTCATAATTTATGTCTAGTCTTGCAATTTCTAGTCTTTTGGCTAGCGTGGTGGAAGTGGACTTGGGGGGGTAGCTCTTAATGAGAAGCAACTGGACTGGTCTATTGTTTTAAGGCTGGACTGGTCCATTATTTTAAGACTGGACTGGTCCATTATTTTAAGACTGGACTGGTCCATTATTTTATGACAGGACTGGTCCATTATTTTATGACAGGACTGGTCCATTATTATATGACAGGACTGGTCCATTATTTTAACATGGGACTCAATTATTGATTTGTTGATATCCACAAGATCTAGAAAACAATTGTGTCCTTGTCGACAGAGCTAACAAAGATGCAATTGTGTCTTTCTGTTGTGAATAAAAACTTATTATTGACCAATGTGACGTCACCGGCCGAGCTGCTCGACTTGTTTTCGATGTTTAACGAAGAGTTTGATTAGTCGAGACGACTGTCCTAATTTCTTATTGTGACATCTAAACTAAACACATATTCTTTAGACCTGAGATCTAATCTCTTAAGGCCTTGGCTATTACTTGGGCAATCTGCTCCATCTGTTGGGCAGTGCCATACAACATTGTCCGAACGTAGGACTCCCCTGTCCCCCTAACCTCCCCGGATATGCCAAGCGCGGGGCATGACGTCAACAAGTGTGTGATCGTCTCAGAGGCTTGGCTGCAATGGCGGCAGTTGGGGTCCCTGTTGTGATCTAGCCTGTTAAAATAAGATTTGGTTGTGCAATGCTCAGTGCGCATTTGGGTCACCAAACTTTGTTCCTTTCGTTTTAGACCCCACCACTGGTCTGATCTGCTCGGCCTGGGCATGCTAGCGTATAACCCTCTGGCTGTCGCTCCGTCTTCCCACTCCTGGTACCACTTTTCCCTGAAGTGGTCCATTAGCCACGTCTTTGCCCCAAGATATGTGACTGGGACATCTGGTTGGGGTTGGGCTGCTCCAGCTTTTGCCAACGAGTCTGCTATTTCATTGCCTTCTAAATTCACGTGGCTAGGGATCCACTGCACTGTGACCTTACCACCAAGTCTCTCGAATCTGCCCACGTCCTCCAAGATGGCATCGACTAGGTGGGTGCTACGTTTCTCAGACAGCAGGACTTCGAGCGCCGATCTCGAGTCACAAAACAAGACCGTGTCGAGACCTACTAGTCCCGACCCTTGCAGTGTCAGGTGCACACTTTCCAGGGCCCTGTGAATAGCTTCAAGCTCCCTATCGTAGTTCGATGCTGTAGTCCCACAGGGTCCTGAATGTTCCTCTTTTGGTGGCCCTCCTAATGGGTATAGGATTAGCGCACCATATCCTGCAGTTCTTTCTCTCCGGCTGGCAGACCCATCCGTGAACACTTTCACTGGGTTCCCGCGAACCCTTCTATTGTCTCAAGGGTAGCCACTTTTTGTACATGTTCAGGGCTGCGCTTCGTCACTGTCGTGTCAGCCAAAGACAAATCTATTGTGGGACGTGTCATTTCCGCATACGGTGGTTTTATTGGGACGCTAATGGTTCTGTGTCTATTTCGTGGGGGTTGAACAGTCCTATCAAGCTCGAGAATTTGATGCATGAACGATGACCGTTTCAACTTCCCACGTCCGCCCCAATTATGCTGCATTTGGTAGCAGGGGTCCCTCGTGTCCAGCCTGCGATACCTTTCTGCAGTAGTAATGATCGCCTTGTCCCGACGTATCTCAAGTGATTCTTCATTTGAAATGACTTCCACGGCAGCTGTGGGTGTAGTTCTATACGCGCCACAGATGAACCTGAAAGCCTGGTTCTGGATTCGGCCCAATTTTTCCAATGCCGTTTTGCTGGCAAATGCTTGGACCGGCATACTATAGTCCATCACCGACCACACACTTCCCAGATATAGAGCTCTGAGAGTGCTTGCTCCAGCGCCCCAGTTTGTGTAAGCTAACTTTTTCACCAGGTTGAGCTTGGCGGTTGCCTGGGAGTACTGGTCTTGTACAAAATTGTGCATTTGTACCTTCTGATCCAGTTTGACTCCCAGGTAAACTGGTTGTTTGTCCCATTTGAGTGCTACATCGTTCATTTTAAGCACAATATCCTGTTTAAGAACGGTTCGGCCATTCGCGAAGAGCGAATAGACCGTCTTCTCGTTGTTAACTTCCATATGCCACCTCTGCATGTACCTACTGATAGCGAAAAGGTCAAGCTGTAGTAGCTGTTGCAGTCGGTGGACATCCTTACCGGTGCTCCAGATGACTAAATCGTCCGCATACATGGCAGCGCTGGTTTGCAACATACCAGGTAGGTCTTTGATATAAGCCAAGAACAATGTGCAGCTAAGCGCTGCAGCGTTCTCCTACTTGAGGTTTCACTGCCATAAGTTGTTGCGATCGTCCGGTTTGTGAGAAAACCTTGGATCCACCTGTACATGTTCGCAGTTACGCCTAAGGCTTGTAGTTTCAACAACAGACCGGACCTCCAGACCTTATCATAGGCCTGTTGGAAGTCGAAAAATACTGCCACAGTATGCATTTGTTTCTGGAGCCCATCTGTTATGGACTGGAGAAGACGGAGCACTTGGTCAACCGGCTGCTTTCCCTTTCGGAAGCCCGCCTGGTTAATATTCAGACTATTCGTACTCTCCAAGTACCAATAGAGTCTGGCATTAACCATTCTTTCAGCTACCTTCCCTAAACACGATGTTAGGGAGATCGGACGGTAGCTGTTCAGGAGATCACGATGTTTCCCCTCTTTGTGTATTGGATCGATGTTTGCGCTCAACCAAGTTCCAGGCAGGGCACCCGTGGCCCACGTCCTGTTTATGATGTTCAATAGCGAGGACAGTGCTATCGTGCCAAGGTTTTTAATCATCTCGTTATTGACTTTGTCCTGTCCTGGTGCCTTGGCGGTTTTGCACTTACTGATTGCTGTTTGCAATTCGGTCATAGTGAAAGGAGCGGTGAAGACCTCAGCATGCGGTCCCCACTTTTGGGCCTTTTCTCCATGTTTCCTGAGATGGTTCAGGGTACGGCTTTGCTTGGTCTCTTTCGGCTTCAAGCTCGCCTTTGCAAAATGCTTGTTTAAAGCATCGGCACACTTAGCATCTGTGGAAGCCGTGCCTGTGGTCGTTTGCAAGGGGCTTGGATTTTTAGTTTTTCCCATGCCAGAAAGAGAGTCGATCAGCTGCCATACCTTTTTGCCATCTGCCAGGTTGAGTTTCCCGCACGAACTAACCCATTCTTCTTTTTTGCCTTGAGAGTTTCTTCCCGGACTTCGGCAGTCAGTCTGTTATATGTGGCACGAGCAGCCACAGTTTTGAGTCTGGCTGCTTTTTTCGGGCTTTCTTCCGTTCACGGACAACTTCTGCCAGCTTTTTGTTCCAGAAAGGTCGTAATTTTCGATTCCTACACGTTCTCGGAAATGCCTTCCTTGCCATCGACAAAATCACTCCCACAAAGTCTTTGTAAGCGTTCTCGATTGACTTGGGGTGCTCTGGGCTCTCTGGTGAGCCCGCGAGCGTGCTTTCGATCCCTTTCCTGAATCTACTCCAGTCGGCTTTGCCGAACAGCCAGTGTCTCCTTGCAAAGCGTGCCTTCACCATCTCTATATCTATTTTAATGAGGATTGGTCTGTGGTCGCTACCAACCTCTGGCAACACCTTCCATTCCATTTTTGCCTCCAGTTCCGCAGAGACTAGGGTCAAATCGGGTCGCGATAGAGCACTGTTGTCAGTGTGTAATAGTGTGGGCACACTATTTTTGTCCTGTAGTATAATAAAGTTGGTAGTGAGCTCCAACTCCTCTAAGTAACGCCCAGATGCGTTTTTATCGGGGTATCCCAATGCTTCTGTATGAGCATTGAAATCCCCAGCAATAATTTGATTTTTAAACATCGTTGTGTTGTGTGTTGGGAGACATAACGTGTTTCTTGGGGTATTGTATATATTTGATATGGTAAATGTTTTACCAGCTTTAGTAATGCGGAGTGTCAGGGTATCTGTACCTGCAAGTACTTTGCTCTCTACAATCTCAGCTGTGAGGTTGTTTTTCACCAAAGTGACCATACCTCTGCAGTTCTTGCATGTACAGCAATATACTGAATAACCCGAAACGTGCAATAGATTCTTTTTCAGTAGAGTTTCTTGCAAAAGAGCAACGTCCACCATCTGGTCGTGGAGCAACTTGGTTATTTCTACAATTTCGCCCCTGACACCACAGCAGTTTAATTGCAAAATAATAAGGTTTTGGGGGAGCTGAACCTTGGCAGCTAGCCTTTGAGGGCTTACAGTAGCATACACGCCTTGTGTCGTCCTGATCCCCGTCATCGACACATAGGGGAGGGGAGGGTCCGTAGTCCTCCCACTTAGACAGTTATCAAGTAATTCAGCCATAATAATGAATTCTTCTATCAGCCAGATCAAGTAACAGTCCGCTATGAAGGGCCATGAGTTTCGTTGAAGAAATCAGGGTGGTCCCTTTTCTTGCTAAATTCTAAGCCTATCATAACGCCCAAATAACGATCCTATTCCTTTGGGTGACAATTAAGTTTTCTCCCAGAAAACATCATTCGTAAAATGTGGGACAGCAAAAACAAAATCATACATATAAACAAATAAACACATAAATAAATAAATGTGTCAGCAGTGGCGTCACTAGGGAGGTGCGGTGGGGTGGGCCGCCCCGGGTGACGCCATCAGGGGGTGACACCAAAATATAAAATTCTGTATATTCCCGTCCTTTGGTACTGGAAAAGTCGGAGGAGTTCTTTGGTTTAAGTAATGAGGGGGTGACACCATGAGCTACCGCCCAGGGTGACACCAACCAGAGTAACGCCTCTGTGTGTCAGACACCAGACTCAAAGATTTATTGAACCTTAAACTAATATTTTGACAAATTTGCAGACAAGAACACGATAACGCTGTATAATTTTTATTTCGGTTATTTTGGAGATTGTCATAAATTTAAATATCTAAGCAATCATTTTAAGCAATACCCCACAAATGTTGTTGGCTATATAGAGTGGATTCCATAACATGCTTCATACTATGGGGATGTCCATAAATGAAATTGCGCACCTAGCGGGGGGGGGGGGGAAAACCAGGGGGGGGGGATAACCACATTTGTGACGATGTATGATGAGGGGGGAGGGGAGAGTTTAAAAATTGTGACTTCACATCAAAACACGCTACTCTAAGCCAAAGTTCCACTTAAACATTTGATTTCTTACCATTAATTTTATGACGTTTTGCATTGTGCAGCCTTAAACTAAATACATACTAAAATAAGTATCAAGTGTTCGTTTTCAAATAGACAATACCGCTTTAAGGGGGGAGGGTTTCCACAGCTTTGTGACTTCATATTAGAGAGGGGGGTCTATTTTTTGTGACGAAGTGTGACGAAATCACGTGACGTCATTTATGGACGGCCCTTATCCCGTTATTCTTAATGATAGTACCCAAGTGTTATAAAATACTACCAGTAAAGGACTCTTCAAACCATGGCTCCACGCCCACGCTCACAGAAAAAGGGGCGTGTAGACTCGATCCCGATGGGCATTAAAAAACATTATTTGCAGACCTTTGAGAACAGAAAAGGTTGGAGTAAATATGGGCACAAACCATTGACACTTTTATTGATAAAAAAATTATTTATTCGTGGCAATTCATAGATGATAACAGGCATCAAGATAATAATAAAAAATGAAGTTGTCACAAATTTAGGACCATTTGTTTTGAGAGTATCTAAATGGCATTGGACATTTATGACCAAAGTGAGAGGGTCTCAAGTAAACAAACCCAAAATGACGTCATTAAAATGCCCTTGCTGATAAAGAGCATAGTCAGGTGTTCTCAATATTTTAACAAACTCACACTGTTTTTAAAACTTTCACAAATATCTTGATGTGACTTTACTTTCAGATATAATCCTTCACTTGATAACAAGATTATTTAAATTATTACCATGTGGTATCATTATAAAGCTCAGTGCTGTTTTGATGTTGATGGTATGTTTTTAAATGTTTTTCAAACTCAAAGTAATCTGATACTCCAAAGTCACAAAATATATCTTGAAATTTGGCCTAATCCATGTCCAATCATAAATTCAACAAATTTGTCAATAAATACTTAAGGGCATGACAGATGGGAATTTTTTATAGGTGGGTACGGTTTTCATTGTTTGTCAGATTTATAAGTATTATATTTAGGTTTTCAAGAGTGCTTGCAGATTTCAGAACTTTTTATATTTTTATATTTCTACTTCTATATTTTTGTATGTCAGACATTCCATGCCATTATGTGATTCTCTCAAGATGAGATAAGAACAAAAATACTGTAACACTCAAGGTTGAAGGTGTGGTTACCCTATTACTTATCTAACAGTGGCGTTGCAAAAAGAGGGGGAGTGGAGGGTCCAAATTTAAAAGTCCCCCGTGCCCCTACTTGAGGGGGCTCCTAAAGAAGTGTTCGAAAAATGTTTTTACATTACATATTACACAACCAACATGTATGCAGGGCCCCAAAAAGAGGCCTAGCCCCTTCCTCCCTGGGCCCCCAAATCCCTAACTCCGCTCTGTCACCTAATCAACTTATAACACGAAAACAAATAAACATTTTAGTGGAGTTTATCATTAGTATGTCATGTTAAGGGTCATCCATTATTAGTTTGGTCATATTCATTGTAACCTTGCTTTGGGTATGAGCTTTGTAAGCTTTCCTTCCCCAGGGAATTCTATGCTTAGTGTTTGTTGCATAACTCTAATTTTTAACAAATATATTTTCACCGCCCTTAATTTCATTAACATCTATATTCATTTTTTAGGGCCTTATTTGTGGATTTTTCTTAAGCTTATGAATATTTTGCCATTAAAACTTCCATCACTACCTTGTCTTTGTTCTTGTTGATGTTTGGTCATTTTATATTCAGGATCTCTCTAAAACCAGTTCTCTGTCTTTGGTGCTTATTGTTATTATTTAATTTTAACTACACAGAAGGGAAACTATCGGAAATTATTTTGGATTATTATTTCTTCTCTTAGCATTTTCAACTCTAATTCCCATATTTTTACAGCACATGTGCTTTCTTAGCCTTTCTCATAACATTTCTAGCCACAGACTCTAAACTAACTGTATCAATGCTCCACTCTAATTCCCATATTTTTACAGCACATGTGCTTTCTTAGCCTTTCTCATACCATTTCTAGCCTCAGACTCTGAACTAACTGTATCAATGCTCCACTCTAATTCCCATATTTTTACAGCACATGTGCTTTCTTAGCCTTTCTCATACCATTTGTAGCCTCAGACTCTGAACTAACTATATCAATGCTCCTGCTAAAGAAGGCAAATGTCTACATCTGTTCACATTGGGTTTACTGAGGAGGATATATGTTTTTTTTGTTAAAATGAGTTTAGGATAAACGACCTGATAAAAGCGGCAATTAACTCACAACTCTCAGTCTTTGCCAGGCCCATGATGTAATGTATCATTAAGTTTTAAAATAAAACATATTTGATCCATAACTACTATTTTTACACAGGCATCTTTTCTAGGTATGAAAACGGGTCCAAATAAAAGACTTTTGATTTTTGTAAAACTTTTATCTTTGGAACTTAAAATATTATTTGTTTTAATCTTACAGAGGTGCCTCCTTGCTTAGATCCTACTAAGAATATTTGTGCAAACGCCACTTACTGTGCTGAAAAACCAGATGGAACTGTTAATTGTGTTCGTAAGTATACATTAAATTATAAAATCTGTGTTAGTGAAGCCATTATTATTACATCTCCAGGATAGAGGCAATGTTATTTCTATTAGTTTGAAGACAGAAAAAAATTAATACTGATCAATTTGAAGTTGTTTTTTTATTTTAAAAATAGTATTGAGCATTAAATTTTAGAGCATAGAAATGGCTGGAATATTTAAACATTTTCATTTTTGACATAAAAGAGATTGAAACCACAAAAATAGCAGAGCATTTGCTTATAATATGCCTAAAGCATGAATGTTAAAAATAGTTAATGAGTGTTTCTTTTAAAATTTAACTGCAAATATGTTGCAATTATTAATAAATTAGAATCTTGTGTGGAAGAATTTTTTTTTACTTCTGTCATCCTATAGCATGTGATGTTGCCTGTGCTCTTGGATGTGATGGGCCAGGGCCAGAAAGATGCACAAGTTGCCAGATTGGATATTATAGGCCACCAGGCATAGTCCAGGCATGTGTGGGTCAGTTGATTTCTAATGAACATTTTAATTTTTTGTTAAACTTGAATCAGACATAAATAGTTGAAGGTACTATGCTTGCTATCCAAGCTGAAAGTTGCTAGTGCCAGAAGCATGTAAAATAGTGGTAGATGTACACAATAAGGAATACAAAGATCATTCTTCTATACATCACATATATTTTACATAACAAATACTTGTCAATAAAAATAGTTTTATAAAAATATTTGAAAAATTCAAATGATGCGGATTCCATCCAAAATATGAATACATTGTATATAAAAATGCATCTACTCTTCTTCTACCATTCATTTCTTGCTTACTAATCTTTGTTCTACAATTGATGTGATGCACACCAAAAGTGGCTTTTAAGTAGCAGTTTATCCGTAAAGAAACTATTTTAAAATTTAAATTCTAGTAGTTTGCTGGTTTCACTTTTTTAGTAAAAATTTTGAAACTTTTCATCATTTTATTTTTTTAACAACAATTTTTAAAAAAATAAAATACAATAATTTCTTTAGTCCATTCTCATCTCAAAATTTTTTTTATACTCAATTTATATTAAAGGTTTATTTATTTCTTTTGATTGCTTTCTTAAATTATGATACAATTATAAATATTAGCCTAGCCATGTTTTAAAAATAATAATAATAATAATAAAATGATAATTTATATAGCGCTGTATCCCAGCAAGGAGCCAGGCTCACAGCGCTTTACATGGAAATAACAATACATATATCAATAAAAAGAAACATTCATATCATGTTAACAATACGCTATACTCAATACATCAGCTACGTTAATCATTAAAAAAAATGTTGTTTTATTAATTTTGAAAATACATTTTAAAAAGATGTGTCTTAAGTGCAGTTTTGAATGACTTAGCAGTTGAAATGCTACGGATATGTAATGGAAGAGAATTCCATTGTTTGGCTGCACAAAAGGAGAATGACCTTTCGCCAAATGTTTTAGTTCTTGTCTTAGGAACACAGAGAATAAATATAAATATAAATAACTCTTAAAATTACACAAGGTCTCTTCTCATGATCTTTTGTTTCTATGATTGATATTATGAATCCTTCCAAAATATTACAATAAATTTATAATAAACTCTTGTAATGATCAGGGATTAAAGAAATAACAAATCCAAGTATTCTGTAACTGTATCTATTTTTCATTATTTCAATAACGGCAAATAACTAAATTATACTTAGTGGTCTTATCAACATTTAAGGGTTTATAAAATTTTAATGTCAAATATGTAAATTTCCAATATTCAAAATGAAAAGAAAAAGAAATTATTTATTTAGTCACTTCTTTTTTTTTAAATTCAAGAATGTGTAACTGGATTTTATGGGAACAACTGCAACCTTAGATGCCACTGCCTCAACAATGAGCTCTGTAATAAAACCAACGGATTTTGTCTAGGCTGGAAATGTGACAGAGGCTACACAGGGCTTCCTTTCTGCCAGGAAAGTATGTTCAAAATGTCTGATATCTGAAAAATAATTTGTAAAAAATTTAGTTTTTTAAATCTAGGCACTTTTGTTTTTACTAAGAAAAATTATTTAAATTGTGTCTTTAATGTTAATTTTTGAAGAGATATTATGCCTGAAAATAAAATTATTCACTTAAAATTTCATTACTTTTTACAACAAAAGATTTAACTTATTTTTTTGTTAGCATGTCCTGTCAACACCTTTGGTCTGGATTGTCTGAATCAATGCCATTGTCCACCCAATGATAACTGCAGCATTGTCAATGGAGACTGCAGCAGTGGCCGCTGTGACCCAGACTGGGGAGGTTCTGGCTGCCAAAAGAGTAATTTTATATAAAAATTTAAAAATTTAATATCTTCAATAAAATTTAAAAATTAATAAATTGATTATCACTGTTTTAGATTTTGTAAAATTTAAATAGGAAGATGTAAGTCTAAATAAATGCCTAATGAATCAAAATTATGCATTAAGAGGACAGAATATGTCAGAAAATCAGGTAATGGAAGACAATCAGGGAATGGTAGATAAGTCTGTGTGTAAAAAACCAGTGTGAAGTGTATATTAGATGATATTGCCTTGTAATTTATTTATGATTTGAAGAAAAAGTGTAGGCAAATTACAAATGGATGCAGAAGGACCTTATTCAAATAATTGAAATGATCCTTTCTCTATAAATAATGAAATATTATCTGTTATTTCCTTTAAAATAGCGTCTGTTCAAATTTTGAAACTACTTTTTAATACACACTATAGACTTTCAAAAGAAATTTTATGTAAAGAAAACTTTAGATTGCACTGTGATAATTCAAAAAACTGTCATGAGAGCAGATCTCCACATCAAACTTACCCCTTATTCCATTAAAAGCAGTCACAATTCATCTGTGCATTATTTTGCCTGTAGTGACTTTGTTAAAGGAAATGAACATGTTTTTTATTGTTGATATTTGTTAACTTTCTGCTATGGCAGATAAATTGGGCCAATATTTGTCTAGGCTTTAACCGATATGACAGAAAAAAAAGGACTTTTTTGCATGATGCCTTTTGAAAGACAAAAAAAAGAAGAAAGAAAAAATAATTATGCTAGAACATTGTAATAAAAATTCACACTCTCTAATTATTTAATATAGACAATTAAACTCTATTTTCTAAATTTGTGAATAACATTTTTGTTTTACTTACTAACCAATTGAATTATTTCCAGTTTATTTTTGAGGTATCATAACTAAACATTACAAACTTCATAGTCCAGGCATGTGTGGGTCAGTTGATTTGTAATGAAAATTAAAATTTTTTGTTAGACTTAAGACAAACTATGTTCTTACCTTACTTTTCAGGACTACCAAAATTGGTTCTTCCCCCTACATTGCTTTCTGCTGCATGTGGTAATATCACTCTGACCTGGGATGCTTTCAATCGGTCATTTGATATAGGAAATGTTCCAGTTGGACAATACAAGTAATTTATAACATCTCTGTTAAATTAAGGCCTTCATTTTCTTTTTATTGGTGAAATAATTATTTATGATTCAGATATTCAAAGTATATTTTCCATTATATTATAGTTTTAAAAAAGTCGCTTAATATTTCTGTTTAATAAAAGATATGTAACATTCCTATTACCTCTTTTAAAAGTATTTCTTGTTTATCTGAGAATGCTTATTTAACAATAGATACATTTCATTCTCTTATTCAGCATTGTACAGAAACTAAACAGCACCAATTCTTCAGCCCCATCAAGCTGGGAGACTGTGCTAAGCATTAGGGTCGGATCAGATATTCCCAAGAAGTATGTGGGGAGTGTGACCACTAGGTTGATACCAGATGCTGAGTATAACTTCAGGATTGATTCTGTTGCTATTGAGAATGACAAGCTTTACTCACAGATTACACCAGGGACAATTTCAGATGCTTTTACTAACCCATGCACAAGTAAGGAGTTATGGAGAAGATATTGATTTGTTAATCATACATAAATAGAATTAAAATGTTTATTTTCTCATTAAAAGGGAGCTATCAGGGAAAATCATGTTTATTTGAAAAGAGTATTGAAGATTAAAAGATTTAGGGTGGCATAGGATTTATGTGTTTGTTTTTAAAAAAATTAATTTAAAAATCGTTTAAATATTTCTTCTACATCTACAGATTATATCCAGCATAGTAACTGTTTGATAACAAACTTTGCTAGCTTTGCACCATAATATTATTTTATTAACTTGATTGACATCAAAACTGGAGAGCTTAATCAATGACAGCTCATAGCCATATAGTATAACCTTGAATATCAAAGCCTTTGCGATGTTCGCTATCAGTCAGGCATCATGGGACATTTTAAAAGGACTTGTCCTAGATTTATTTGCCTTGCTCATTTTATAAGGGGAACCTCTTTTTCATTGGGCTATCATTTAACAAGAAATGTGAATGAAAACATAAAATATAACCATATCTTAATTAAAAGTTTTACTCTATAAAAATTTTGTTACGACTAAAACTTAGTCATAGATAATTGATATTGTTCAGTGTGTAAAGGGCAGGATAGTGGGATTCTGTTTAAAAGAAATAAAAACTTCACTTTGTTTGAAAGAACTCCTGATTAATTTCTTCAAACGTTATTTCATCTAGCTTTTATTTCTTCATCCACTTTATTTCTTAGTCTTGTGAATTGTAATTCAGAGATAAAGATAGAGAAATATGTGTAGCATAAAGATTATAGAATTTAATGAAATGATTTTAATCCTGACTAAGATTCTGATATTGAAATAGAAAATGGGTCAATATTTTGGTACTTTAATTTCAGCAACATCAGCAAGACCAAGCACAACTCCAGCATTTATTTATTGTAAGTTGATGTATTTCATTTAATTTGTTTCTCGATGAAAATAAAACAAGTTTTGCATTTTATTAAAAACTTCTGTGGCCCATGAGACACACAGTTGCCAACCCTCCAATCAGTTTAAATAGATGCCAAGATGGCAAAACTGTTGAGTTTGTGTACACAGTCTTATGCAGGCTCATTGAAATATTACCTACATGATCCTAGTTACTGTTTAAACATAACAAAGGAGATAAACTAAATAAATAATAAAAATAATAATTAGAAACATATTTAAAAGATGTTTGCTCACTATAACTATGGTGGGGTTTTTAAAGTTGGGTTGAAGGTATTTCACAATGTAGGTTAGGCCTGTCTTATTTGTAACTTGTAAATTTATAAAAGCGAAGTCAATAGTGCGCTTGCTTCACAAACTAAGGGGCGTGGGATCGAGCCCACAAAAAGCCACTATAAAAAATGTTGAGACATGACTAACCCTAAGAAAGCCCTCCGCTGACCTGGAGAGGGATGGGCACTGCCAGTGTCTATTTAACCTGAGAATTTTCTAATGGAAGCGTTACAACCTCGAAAAAAAGAGGTTATGGGACTAAAAAAAAAAAAAAAATATATATATGAAAGCCTAAAACAATATGACGTTAAACTGTTATCTTGAAGCTTTTATCCTTTTCAAAGATAAGATTGTTATAAATTGCCTTTGTTTCAGCTCGTAGTGTGTTTCAAAATGTCACTGTAAGAGCTGACAATGCCACATTTATTTACATCAATTGGATTGTTCTGCCACAGTTCTCCAACTATCAGTATGTTGTATATATCACCCGCCAGCTGTTGGAGAATGGAGACTGTGATAATGAATTTGGTAACATATCCACTGTAAGTTCAAAATTAAATAATTGATCCATTTTTATTCAAATGTTACAATGCCTTTAAATTATTTATTAAACATCAGTATTTGCTTTTAATTGCCATAAAGAGAAATGGAAATGGTATAAGATTGTTAGAATGGAGACATTCAATTGCTTGTTCTGGCTTTCAAGTTATAAATTCACATCATGATATTAGTCAGGAAATGGCTTCATTATTTACAAATGGTTTTAAAATAATTTAAAATCTATACCTTTAAAAGTAAATTTAAAAAAAAAAAAACTTTACTAAAAATGGATCTTTATTTTGCTTTCATTTAGAACAACTATCTGTTATTTGTGGATTAAGTTTGGCTTTTTAAGAGTTTAAATTTTAAATATAAAAAATTCTTTTAATATTCAATTTCTTACAGTTACTAATAAGCAGTCATTTAAGTGTCTTTCTTAATGATTAAAATTAATACCAATGATTTCAATAGCAAAAATAAAATTTGAGATTTCTTATCAATTACAAGGATGAAATGTACAAGATTAATATGGACATAAGATTTTTGTTTAAAAAAGAAGTGTTTCCCATTAACATTTTCAAGACAAATATAAATAGTCAAATCATGGGAATTTGAGAATAATATGTTATTTTTTCAGAAAACCCTTTAACAAATATGAACATTTTGAAATCAAAGACCTTAAGAGCTTAAAGCTTACAGAAATTTTGAAGGCTCCAAGCTTAATTTTTTTTTCATGAATTACCAAACAATAAACATGGAGCTTAAAATCTGGTATTAATTTCATTATTTTAATATTATTATCATCTGATACGATATATTTTTTTAAATTTAGAAATTAATGTGATCAAACATTTTAATCTTGCAGAGTGCAGCTTTGGGAATTAATGACAGGCCAACAGGTTTCAACGTTCCCCAACCCTGGACCAGGTACAGGATAAGCATCAATGCCACAGCTAATAGTACAGCAAATATTGATGTCAGGGAAAATTATGTAGTGGATGTTATTACACTCGCTGCGGGTGAGTACTTTGGGGGTATCTTGAATATTTTCTTGGTAGTCACAGACAAAATAGTTTCTAAATTTTACTATATGTTGAAGAAAATGGAATATTAAGGGAACTTACATTTTTATATTGAAAAATGAGTATGTTCTTTTATGTTATATTTTAATTGTTAAAAAATCTTGAAAGTGTTTAATCTCTTTTGGCTATGTAGATTGTAGATGCATATATTCTTTTATTTTCGTTGACTTTAACTTAAATTGTATGAAATAAGCTCATTTTTACTTAGCTTAAAACTGTTTATTACTTTTAAAATTTCAAAATTGAAAAATAATTCTTCTATCTCCTTTTATGGAGTGATAGATAGAGGAAAAGTAGGAGTGCAGAAGGATACCTAAAAAAAATAGATAGTGTAAAAAAAAAAAAGTGTTCCACACACTCATTCAGCTGAACTTAAAGCTGTGGATCTGCTGATGCAAAACCGATGACTAACATTATCAATGATTGAAATAAACTTATCCTCATAACATCATTCTGAGGCTACCGAAAATATTTCAGTTTGACTAAAACTTTCTACAAATAAATCCATCCTTTCCAGTGCCCACTGGAGCAGTCATGAATATTACTACAGAGAGCAGGACATCAACTGAAGTTGTTTTGACCTGGTTTCCACCACCATGCAACCAAAGGAAGGGTAAGTGCCTTCATTCTATTAATTCACATAAAGTTTTAATTTTAAGGATAAACTTTAAAGGTCTGTTGTAGATTAAAAAAACAAAAACTCTTAATTGTTGAAATGTTTCTAATTATTCAAATTTTATGATACTCATATATTTAATAAATGATACAGGAGCCATAGATATCAGAATATTGATTGTGGGCCCTAAATAATTATAAGTAACAGAAGAAAAAAATACAATTAATTTTTAGTATGAATGTTTTGTTTCTGCAGGTTTCTTGAAAAGCTATGACCTGTACTTAGAGGTTGTGAGCAATCCTCCTGCTGGTCGAATGACCTTCAACTCTACTGTGCCCAGATTTCGTATGACTGATTTACTGGCATTCACCAATTATTCCATTGAAATAGCCTACCGTAATGATGCTGGGCAAGGTCCACTGAGTTCAAAGTATTACTTTGTAACATTAGAAGGAGGTAGACGTACTTTGGAAATTTTTAAAAATTATTTAGCTTGTTAGAAAATTTATCATTTAAAATATAGCTCATGTAATTTAACCCTCAATGTACCTTACATTTACTTTTCAATCATGACTAATTGGTACCCTAAGTCTCAATATTGTAAATCCCTTTTTTCTTACTAATGATTTTTTTAAATGTGGAATTTGTATTATTTGAATGAAAGAATTTAAAGTCTTAGCTTAAAGTGGTATTAAAAATTTTTTTTAGTCCAAGTCTCATATGTTTGATGAACCATAATGCTACTTTTGTTCGCCATTTTGACAATCTTGTTAATTTTTATCAATACCAGTTCGCCGCAACATTTTACATTTATAGCAAAAAATTCATTATGCATTGAAGAAATGTCTTAAGATCCTAGCAATCAGAGATATTTTTGTTGAAAGAAAGAAAAACAAAACATTGATACAGATAATTTTTTTTTCACCAATTGACAACTTCATTATTTAAGGTATGTATTTTTCCTTTCTTAAAAAGTAATCCACTTTGCCCAAAATTTAAAAATGACGTATTGATTTATAAGGTAGCAATAAAACATATATAATTAAAGGTAATTCATTTTAGCGCATATATTTCTCTTCCTTTTTAATTTCATGAATTATCTATTTTATTATTATATTTTCCCTAAGTCCATAATAAGTTACATTTCATTTTGTTTACCCTAGTTACACTATAAGGTGACATCAGTATTTCACCATTTGCTTGAAATTCTACATGATGATAAGCTTATACTAAGTGTAAATGTTCTGTAGAATTCAATATTGTATTATAATTAATTATGATCAATTTAGTAATTGCTTTTTTAAAGCCCATTTTTATGTTTATACTGATGTTTTCATTTTACAGTTACAATTATGAGTCTGTAGATTGGAACCAAAAACCACCCAAGCTTTTTCCTGACTACAAGCCTAAACAACCATTCAGTATCCATGCCTCTGAGTTAACTTCTGGTGTTACTTTTGTTGTATCAAATATCAGAGATGAGAGAAAGAAATATAGACTTCTCATTCAAGTTTCAAGATGCTATTCAGAATTAGCAGACTAACTGCTGGAGACTCTTCAAAGCTATGCCTATAAAAATATTGCAACTTGCTAAATCAACAATGTTTTGAAACTCATTTTGTCTTATCATGGAAATACTAAGGATCATGGACTTGTGCAATTAGCTAATGGTGTGAAATATTATTTAAGGATAATGTCCGAGAAAAATTAAAATTTTAGATTTTTAAAAATAATTGTTTATTTATTTCTGAAATGTTCACAAATGAACACTGAGAAAAACAATGAAAAATTAGTAAAGTGATAAATATTTTCCCATTGTTAAAGAAGAAAGTGAATGAATATGTATCTTTCTGGACCCAACATTTCAAATGAGGAAAGAATGTTACCAGTGTAACAGGCCAGATTAAACCCCTCTTGAGAATATACCTGGAGCTATTCTAACCAAAGCCAGAATATACCTTGTGGTTTTAAACTTACCTGGAATATACTCCCCTACCCTAGCCAGAAAATACCGGTTTGATATATATACTCTATATACAGTATTAAATGAGTATATACAGTAATACATTTATGAATGACTGACTTTTTAAAAAGTCTATTTATGTCTTAGCTCTTTCAGATAAGTTAAACTATTTTCTAAATTATAAAAGTTTTTATAAAAAATAATAATAATAAATTATTTTATATTACAGTCAATGATAGGAGCATCACTTTTTAAGCCTCTCGTTGTACCAAAGCTTTGATCTTAAACATTCATTTGAGGTTCACTGGGAGGACATGAAGTCTGTCACTTTTGCAAAGAGAAAAGCTCTCTTGGCCTATAAAGACAGGCCTTGTCCAGAAACTCTACATTCTCTTAAGAGAGCCAAGAAAAATCCCCAGCAGGCAGCTCGCCACTATGCTAACTTATACTGGCTCAATATAAGATCCAGAATATAGTCAGATGCTGATAAAGCAATTCAAAAGCTATGTACGGGAATATAAAACAAGCAATGGGCCCTCTGACCTCCAAGACAGCACCCCTAATGTCAAAATCAGATCTTAGTAAAAATAGGCTGCCCTACACATCTTGACATTGCTTAACATCATCAAGCAATTCCACAATAACATGCAGGGCACAGCGTGCTATAATGGTTCCACCTCAGAGGCTTTCTAAGTAAGTAGTGAAGTAAAGCAAGGCTGCATGCTGGCACCTACTCTACACACCAGAGCTGACGGGAGATTATTCAATAATTGGAGAAGGTCTGTTGGTCGGCCATGTCTCAGATACACAGACATATGCAGAAGAGACATGAAAGCAGCCAAAATTTACATTCAAATATTGGAAAACCTGGCAGAGGATAGGCCCACGTGGCAAGCTATAGTGAAAGAAGGATCACTAAGAGCAAAGGAGCAAATCAGGGCAAAAGCAGTTGAAAAAAGAGCAAGTAGGAAGAGATCAGGCAACACTGCCCCACTGCATTCGTGTGTGTGACATGCAGAAGAGACAACCACCCGAGGATTGGTCTCATCAGCCACACCAAGAACTGCAAATAATAAAGATAAACCTATCGTCTTTCATAGACGGACAGATGCCATAGATATTTCAAAAATATAATTGGTGACCACTCATAACAGTGTAACTTTATATAAAAGAAGAAATAAAATATTATATTAACTAATTTTTATTAATATGAACAAAAAATCAAGGTTTATTAAAGGGTAGTTCTATAATTTTTTTGTTTTAAGTGCACTTATATTGTTATTTATATAATAA
Organism: Radix auricularia; assembly: GCA_002072015.1. Classification (NCBI taxonomy): domain Eukaryota; kingdom Metazoa; phylum Mollusca; class Gastropoda; family Lymnaeidae; genus Radix; species Radix auricularia. Next base: position 275,169 of record MUZC01001713.1, on the reverse strand, counting down.
TTAATAGTTTTAAATGTTTTTAATCAAATGATAAAGATTTTTGGTATAATAATGATAATAAGCATAATATATTTTGACAATGAAAGTTTAGTTAAAGAATTATTCCATGATTAATTTTAGTATCTTTTGTAACAAAAGAACAAAGTGTTTCCATTTTGAAAAAATTATGGGCAAAATGCTTTTGAATTTTTTATAGGCAACATACAAATAGCAACTGTTTATAACTATAATAAAGATTGTTCACTTGTTCCTAATAATTATTTTTTCCTACATACATTTTGTGTCATGTAGTGTATCTATGGATAACAATCACAGAAATTACAGTGATGCATAATATGATATGATTGTTAATTTGGAAAAAAAAATTATGTGACTATGTAAATCAATTGCAAAAAAGGGGGAGAGAGCAAGAAAGTTTGAGAGTTAAGCAAAAAATGTGTTAAATTTTGAAATATTTTTACAGTTTGTTTCATTACTAATATTCTCATCATTGTCTGAAGTGTTCCTGGAACTAATCAAGTCTGAGTCTTGATTATAAAGGAGGTAATTAAACCCATCTTTAACAGTTCTCATCTAATGTCTCTCGTGAGTTTTAAATTATTTGAACTTTATTTTTATTTTTGTCAAACAGTCCCCTCGCCAGTTGAAATTGTCTCACTCACTCCAACATACTCCAGTGTCAATGTGACTTTCACTCCCCCTGCCACACCAAATGGTGTCATTGTAAGCTACACTGTTATGTTCAGTGAACAGAGTGAGTTTACCACACTTGAGTCAGTCAGAGTTGCTGCTGTTGCTGGCATGAATAGTTTGATTGTTGAAAGGCTGCGACCGCAATCCACTTATTATATCAAGGTAATTGATTGCAAACAAAATCTTTAAAAAAAATGTCAGTCTTTATTTCAGTGTTAATTTTCAGTGTCTTTTAAAGTTTAACTCAGACCACCATTTTATTACATATATGTATTAAATAAGACTAATATTTTAAGTATTAATTTAGATCAAATTTGTAGTTATATTTGCCAGGCATGTTATTTTTATAACTTCAAGTTTATATTTGTATTCAGAAGTTTTTTTTAAAAAAATTAATAATTATTTAGGTCTTATATCTTATCTTAGATATACAGACGCTCCTTCTATGCAGAAAATAATTGCGTCCACAGACCATGAGAGATGATCTGTTGGCAAGTGATGTAGCGGTCACAGGCCACGGCTATAGGGGTTCCACGCATTACCCCAGCCGCCTAACTATTGTCTAGTTAGGTACCCATTCGGAGCTGGGTGACTCGGGGACTCCTCAGGCCCCGAGAACAAATACACACCTTCGTGTGGATTTGAACTCGTGACCATCGGTATGACAGTCGAGAGCGCTACCTCTCGACCACCACGTCAATAATAGGATGCAATAATACTTGAATAAAGACATAAAGGTATAGACTAACATATCAAAATTATAATTGGATTATATTTTTAAAAAAAATTATCTTGCAAAAGTATCACTGATGGTTTTGGCCAAACTTTATTGTACTATATATTAACTAAGTTCAATTTCTGGACTGTCTGAACATAATTACGATACTCAAATTTTGCATTCAACATAGTCTATTGGGATTGTTAAAAAAAATTGTAATACCCATTATCACAAATTTATTCTATTAAGTATACCAATTCAATTATTACTATTATTTTTTATTAAAAAGATGGCTGCCAGTACATCTGCAGGAATAGGTCAAAATGGTACTGTCAAATCAACAGTGACATTACAGTCCCCACCCACAGGAGATGCCATCCAACTGATACTGAAATCAAATACAATTAATTGCCTCACTCTCCAGTGGATACCTCCAACAGATAGGGCCAACAACATAACCTACTTTGTTGTAAGCCTTTGTTATTAAGTCATAAAATTTAATTAAAATTAAAAATTTGGTTCTTTTAATGTATAAGTAAGGAAATTAGAAAGTTTTATCCTACGTTGAAATATTTTGATTTTAAAAAATTGCTAGTTAATAATTGTTAACATTAATTAGAAATAAACTTTACTTATTTAGTCATATTTTAAGTTGTCTATTTACAGGTTACAATGACAGCCATATATAATTTGAAGAATAATTAGGTTCTGATTACATTTGTTATGTAATTTACTTTTTCTTTTTTCCAATGCCTCTTACTTTAATTTTTTTTAAATTAAAAAACTTTATGATGTTGAGGCTAATATAATTATAAGTGTATTTAATGTCATTTCATGCGTTTGTTTGACATATTATGATATTTACACAATATCTTAAGATATTTTTTACTCACATTTCTAAAACAATATCTTTTTTTGTCCCAGCTTGAGTTGCGAAGGGCCTCTGCAGACACTGCTGTAGTCCCAGTCACTGTGAACATTAACACCACCTCATACACTGTGTGTAATCTTAAACCCAGCACACTGTACATTGTAACAATCTCAGGTTACAGCCCACTGGGCCTGCTGTCCAGGGGTACTGAAAATTTTAGCACAGGTGAGACCTATACTAGAATATGCATCTTCTGTATGGGACCCATCCACCAAAAAAAATATTGATAAGTTAGAACAAATCCAAAAAAGAGCTGCCAGATTCATTACTGGAGAATATTCAAAACTGACAAGAGTAACACCGTTAGTTAAATCATTAATCCTTGAAACACTAGAGGATAGAAGAACCAAGAGTAAATTAGTAATTATACATAAGGCAATTAATTCTAATTTATAAATACAACACAAAGATAACCTAATACAACCCTCAAATAGACATAAAGTTAAAAACACCTTTCTTATTCCATATGCAAGAACAAACACATACAAGTTTTCTTTCTTTCCGTCCGGTATTTGGGCGTGGAATGGATTGCCTGAAGAAACCAGGAAAGCCACCACTTTATCATCTTTTAAAACTCTAGTAAGAATACAGGACTAAACATAAACCATAGAAATACGTAGGACGCAATAATCTTCTGTACAGAAGGAGCGTCTGTAACATATAAGATAAGATAAGACAGGTGAATGCAGCAGGGAATATTTACTTTACCTGTGATTCAATGCTATAGCAATGGGTTATTCAGTTTTCCCCTTTTTTTCTGAAATGTCTTAAACAAATTTAAATGATATAAAATAAATTATACTAATTGTAAAAATGATCATCCTTACATTTTATTTTATTTACATTTTAAAAAGCGTAGATATGAATTGAAGTAGAATTTAAAATGTTTTTAAAAAAAAATGTTTTTTCACTTATTCTTTATTTAAATTTACATTTTAAACAAGTTCTAAGTTGTAACGTTTTGATGAAATTTAGGGATCTTTTAATAAATTAATTGAATGTTCTCCAGAACATGGCACACCACCAGTTCCTGTAGCACCTGTGTTTGTCAGGTCTACTTACACCACCATCACAGTGGCCATAGAACCAGTTGTCTCTGTGGATGTCCCTGTCACTGGCTACCAGCTTATGGTGGAAAAAGTAATCATCAAAGGCAGAAAAAGGTACATTTAAAATATTTCAACATGCTATTTACATCAACCCTTGCGCAAAGAGCTATACATAAGGTTTATAAGCATGTGTAGCAAAGCTGATTAAAAATTAGAGCCAAAAGTCGTAACTTATTTCAATTCAATTAATCTTACCCCTTTAATTTGAAAGAGGATACATTATTTTGGTGAAAAAAAATACATTTTTAACTTACAAAATACATTTTCATGTATAAATTACTATTACAGTACAAATTACATTTTTATTAAGCATTCTTACATAATACACAATTTTAAACCATAATCTTATGCATGGTAATTTTATGTAATATATTTTTGACACAGACAAAAATTAGTATCTATAAAAATTCCTATCAGAGCTACTTTCTAGGATATAATGTTACAATACTCCTTTTGAGCTAGAAACTATTTTAAAATTCTTGATCCTCATCTAGAAGGGTAGCTGGCATCAGTGGCTATGAGACTGCTGAGTTGTCACCTGTCAATGTAACCAAGAGAATGGAGTTTGTTGTTGGAGACAACCAAACATATGGGGATTTTCTCAATAAAGTAGGTTAATTAAACCCTACACAACTGGTGGTGGATGCAAAGAGATTTTTTTTAAAAAATCACACAAACACATATACCATATTTAATTATGCAAAATAATATTTATATTTAAACAGTGGTACCTTGCTTAACGACCTAATCTGTACGTTCATTAAGCATGGAGTTTGCTAGGTGAAATGCAATTTCCCATAGACATATATGGGAAATGAATGAATTGGTCCCGGGCCAGAACAAATTTCAACAAAAATATGAAAAAAACCCAGGACAGGCAGTGTTCAGAGGCAAGTAAGGTATTCTTTGGCACTCACCAAGCAGAGTTAGGTGTTGGATGTTGGGAGGTGGGATGAGGAGGACACACACACTTATACCCAGTCCAGATTTTAGTTGCTGTCAGAGCTGGAATTTCCCACCTCCAACAGTGGGCACAAACTGAGTGGGATGCTCTGTCCTTCTTTGCCCTGTTGTTGAGTGAAATAACAAGCCAGTACTTTAGTTCCAGCAAGTCTTGGGTTTATGGCTGGCACTGGCTGGAAGAACTTATCCACACTCACCTGGTGCTCCCTTTTCTAAAGTAGAGGCCAGAAGGGGTGAACAGCCTTTTCATTGAGTGAATCTTCTAATCTGTTGACTTCAGTTTTGTTGGGGTACCAGTCAAGGAAGGCTTCTGGACCTCTTTCCACATTTTAAGCATGTCCTTGTGGTAGCTGGAAGGGAGTGGCCCTTTCTTGTCATCTCCTTCCTGTTCTTCTCCAGATGAGATTTGCAGCAACTGTTTATTAAAATGGCCAGACCAAGTGGCCATGTTGTTTGCATTTTACGAGGAAAAGTGGTTGTTCCTTTGGCGTGTATTGTGTGCTGTTGTTTGTTTGCAAGGGTGAAATCCCAAAGCAAATGACCCACGTGCCGAGCACAGGCACACATGCGGGCACACAACACATTTTGTTGTGCAGGGCAACCTTTGTTTTGCAAATCACTGGCGTGTTTGCTGCAGCATTAATTGCGCAATCCGTTTGTTAAACGTGGTACCACTGTACGTCCCTTTTAAAAACAATTTAAATGCAATTTGTTTTTTTAAACCACTTGGTTTCAAATTTTTGGAACTAAATTAATGCTACAATATTTCATTCTCAAATCTACACTTTTTGGTTAAGTTTTTAAAGATAGTTTTAAAAAATTTTGTGTAAATAAATTAACTTGAAAATTTTAAAATAATTTTTTGTCTTTATATAAAATTCATTGTTAATTAACGTTTAATATAATTAGCATTGGGGAAAATCAAAGCTCAACAATGAAATACAATTTTAAAATGATCTTTGATTTTTATGAGTCCAAACTTTTTTTTCTTTCTGTTGTGTAGGTGTTAGAGAACAACACATACTACATGATCTATTATGTGGTACTAAGTACATTGAACCAAAACACCACATATAGCTATTCTAAACTCAAGGACCCAGTACTCACAGTACCATTTGATCCAGCTCTTGCCCCACCCATCCCCATCAAAGTGACTGACAAAAACGTCACATGCATAAACTTTGCCTGGGAAACACCAGCTGAAACCAAGCCTTATGTAAAAGGCTACACAGTGAGTACTCCCCCTTTAAGTAATTTTTGGTTTACTCAATAAACGTAATCCATGTCACCAGTTGACAGAAAAGTGTTAACAGGTGATGATTTCTATTGTTCACAGTTTAGTCTGAGAAAAACTGCAGACACCACAACACCTCCAGTTACAGAAGAGGTCAACAGCACTGTTCAAAGTATTCGCCGGTGCAACCTGTCACCCTACACTGCGTACACAGCTTCTATTTTAGCCAGGACAGACACTGGGATCTTGGCAGTTTCAACTGATATTTTTTATACAAGCAAGTTGATTTATTTCAATACTCCTCACATTTTTCTACCACCATCTATTATTTAAATTATTTCAAAGCATATTGTCATATTAAATCTGCATGCATCCAGCTACATCATAGGCTTTGTGAACAATATTAGGAATAGTCTTGATTAAAATATATTTTATTATAAAAGGTTAAATATTTTAGCTTTTGCCCTAAAATTTATTAGTTTCTAAAAAATCGTTTTAGGAAGAAATTATTTTGGCTTGAGGGGGGGGGGGGACACAATTATAATTATAAAATAATATTTAAAACTCTCTGTAAAAAATTAAAAAAAACAAACAATAGCAGTAGAGTAAAATAAATTAAATTTTAGTCATAATTTTGCATATCCTAGCTTCTACGACTCATCAACATGCTGTAAAGTGAGTCTATTTACAGATGTATCAACATCAGCAAGTCTTGGGTTTATGGCTGGC